>VMDO01006185.1:18414-103365 GCA_007922755.1 Pedetes capensis | reverse complement strand
TTTCTTTCTTTCTTTGTTCCTTTCATTCTCTATCTCCTTCCTTCCCTCCTTCCTTCCCTCCTTCTTTCCTTCCTTCCCTCCCTCCTTTTTTCTTTCTTCAGAGTCACAACATGTAGCTCAGGCTATACTGGAATTTACTATGTAGCCCAGACTGTCCTCAGACTTGTGGTCCTCCTGCCTCAGCCTCTCGAGTGGTAGGATTATAGGTTTGTACTACCACATGTGGCTACTTGTATGTTTTTCTTAACAATTGACTTTTTTTGGTAAGGATTAGGAAGAATGTAAAGGGATTTGAGCATCACAAGTGACATAATAAGGTTCACAATTTTCTAGAGGTCATCTTGGCTACTTTGGAGAATGGGCTTAGAGAAGAATGGAGAGAGGTAAGACATCCACTAGAGATGTCCTAGCACAAGGCAGTGGAGGTCTGGGCAAGGCTGGTAAGGGTGAGAGCAGAGAGCTTGAATGGATTAGAGCTATATATGGAAAGGAGAGTTAGGAGGATCCCAAACACAGCAACTGAGATGAACAAGAAGCCGGGCTCAAGGATGACTCACCAGTATCTTGAGGTGAGTAAGTGGATAGACAAGGTGTCAATTCTTGATGAACCAGTTCAGTTAATAATGCTACTATTGATGAAGTTTATAGATGTCCATTAGGGATTTGTTTTATTATATAAATAAGGTGTCATTTATGTGAGCATTGTGAGTTTAAATTTAAGAATGTATACTCAAACTTTTCATAATGACAATTTCTAATAGCTTGCCAAAAAATGCATCTCCAGTGCAAAGTTTCTTATCCTTTATGTACCCTGTCCATAATTCTTGTCTTTTTAATGGATTTTATACATATAAATACTTTCTATTACTTAGGAATTTTTCTGTCTTCCTCCTTCCCCATTGTCTCTCTCATAGCAAGTCACCATTCATCATTAACACTTATTTCCATAATGTTGTTGGCTGTTAGGTGTTGTCAAATTGGGTCCAACTCATAGTGACCCTATGTACCTCAGAACAAAATGCTCCCTGACACTGTGCCATGCCCAACACTATGTCAGTGCTTCTCTGCTATTCATAGGGTTTTCAATGGATGACTCTTTGGGGATTGCTTCAGGAATGGCTGCCACATCCTTCCACCCCTTTTTGCAGTGCTGAGGATCAAACTCTGAGCTTTAGCACAGAGAAGCACCCTACCAACTGAGCTAAACCCCAGCCCTATTTCCATATTAGCAGCCTTTAATAAAGACAATAAAAAGATGGATAAAGCTAGAGCATTGGACAGAAACCAGGCCCTGAAATCAAAGGCTAAGAAGGAAAGGAGGCCTCCTCATGGGCTGGCTCTCTTAGGTGAGTGGCAGTAACAGAAGGGATGCTTCTCAACTGCAGAAAGTGGAGAACTCAGACATTCAGCATTGCTCTAATCTCATACTCACTGATGTGGAGACAAATGCTACTTTTTCTATTGCTCTTGTTAGGCTTTCCTGGAGGTGACTGCAGCATTTTAACATATGTTAACTTCAAATGAGGGAATATAGAACAATATTATTTCTTGCAGTTCTTTTTTTTTGTCTTTACTTCTTTTAGTCTATCATATTTCTATTATTATGGGAAGGAAGCTCAGTTTAAAACAAATTTAAGCAGCCTTTTAATTTGTTTGACTGTACAAAGAAAACTTTGGTATTTGAGTTTTAGTTTATAAATTGTGGTTGTTGTTAGGTACCATCAAGTAGAGTCTGACTCATAGTGAATCTATGTACAACAGAATGAAATATTCCCTGATTCTGTGCTGTGCTGTGCCTGCCACTATGTCAGTACTTCTCTGCTATTCATAGGGCTGTCAATGGCTAATTGCTTTGGGAGTGTTTTGGGAGTGGGCTGCCAGGTTCTTCTCCCAATTTATAAATTAAGGCTTAAAAATGACTTCTGCTTTAAAAATGTTGATAATAATAAATCAATAAAGAAAAAATTGATGTCAAAAATAAACATGCAACACTTTCAGAGTCATGAATTGTAATGGGTGGGCTATCTAATGAGCAATACTAATGTAACATAGTTTAAACAGTTGTGCATTTGCATACTTTCTAGACCAACAAGATTCTGATAATATTAAAACAGGAACATTCATTAGGTCAGTTGTATACTTCTTATATTATTGATTTCTACATGTTTGTCTCTTCTTTATCCTTCAACTGTTAGGCATTATATCTGTATGTGTGTGTTTGTGTGTGTGTGTATGTGAAAAAGAGTGAGAGAGAGGGAGGGAGGGAGGGAGAGGTTCTGTGGGTTCCTGCTTTATATTTTTAATGGAATAATTCAAAAAGAAAGTGAGAAATGACATTTCTTGAGTCTTATGTACTGTGTGAAACTATTTATGTGTTATTTTTCTTGGTTCTTACAGGAACTTCATTTTATATGTAAAGTACCTGAGGCCCAGAGAGGTTAAATGATTTGCATTTTTTCACACAGCTGGTAGAAGATTGAATTATAATCTTAGGATTTGCTCTGAACTTTAGATTCCAAGTTCTTTTCTATATTCCTATTGCCTCTTGAGAATTTTTTACATTTTCACCCATTTTAGCAGCTATGGAGGTTACTACACAACTTATACTTGAATCCTGCCTGACTTAGCTGGGGAGATAGATAGGACATGAACCAACCAGATGACACTGTATATGGCATTGTTTTATATGGTGTAGACTTCAGGCACATTAACATTTAGAGAAGAGTAGAATGGTATCCGATCCCATCAGATCTTGGAAGTTAAGTAGGGTTGGGCCTGGTTATTACTTGGATAGGAGACTGCCTGAGAACACCATGTGCTATAGGCTTGGAAGAAGCTCCTGGCAGCCCACTCCCCAAAAGCAATATGCCATTGAAAATCCTATGAATAGCAGAGAAGCACTGGCAACAGTGCCAAGGATGGCACACTACTGGGGAGTGTTTCGTGTGTCATACATAGGGTTACAATGAGTTGGTCTCAACTCCCCAGCACATAACAACAACAAAAAAGGATATTATGATTAGTGTTATCTGAGAATAGCCTGTGAAGGGATGGACACACACATACATGTACAGATGCACATGCACGCATGCACACACACACACAGACTCCTTAACAGGAGCTCAGTAGACTGGGATATTTAGGTTGCCAGAGAGGAGGCTGGAGAATACAGTAAATGTGGCAGTAGTTATGAGTGCTGAGAGTGGCAGAAGCTGGTGAAGTTTCCACCTGTGCAGGTAAGACAGAGTCATTGATGGGGGACCTCAAGACCACATTGAAGTGTGTGGCAATGATCGCATTACAAGTCACTTCTGTATACTTCTCAGCTCAACTCAGCACAAACAGTGGGCTCTGCGAATGGCTCATTCAGATTCCCATGCTGTGCTTACAGGATGTGCAAGAGGCCGAAGCAGTCTGGCCAGCTATGCAAAGCTCATGTTGGACTACAGTGCAAAGAAGTCTAAATTTGAAATCCTTTTGTTTTCTGGTTTGATTTGGGAGAACAAGAGCTCTGGTTTGTGCAAAGCTGATGATAAATTAAGCATGTTCCCTGTCACAAAAATTGACAAGCCTAAGTGTCCCATGGTCATCACATTTCTGATTATGGAAGGATCATTAACAAGCAAACATCTGGCCATTATTTCTGATGAATCGGTTCCTTGATATCTCTTGACAAGGAGAGTGGGAGGGGTCAGTGAATTCAAGCACAGAGAAGCTACATTGTGATGACCCTGGCCATTGACTCTAGCAGTTATTGTTAATGAAGCATTCAACATAATTGATTATTTGATACTGAAAGACAGATTCATCACATCATGCCATACTGCATGTACATTGGTTCAGAAGCAGAGAAACCACTTAGACGACTGCATCTTTGGAGCTCTGACTGGTAACTCGGCACAATAATGAAGATGACGTGTGAGGACAGGTGTATAGCGTCATTGACTCATAGATTTCTGACAGGATGTCATGGAATAAAAATTAAAAGGTCTTTTTTGTACCAGAAAGCCTCAGACTCCATGAGATATCCTCATGGGCCGAAGACAATTCCTAATTGACTCCCTGCCACTCAGCCAGGAGCAACTGATTCCACCATGACTTGCTGAGTGTTCTGTCAAGAAGGACATGCATCAGGGCAGTCTCCTGCCTGGGGTGTGCTATTTCTGGACCTGGCTGTATGGAGACAGACTGCTAAATTACAACTCTCTGGAGCCTCTTCTGCCACGTCATAGGGCCATGTGTTTAACTTCAGAGTTCAGGGAGGGTGAAGAAAAACCAAGCAGGCTTCTCCTTGAGTTCAGACAGGAGAATAACGTCTTCACAACTGTGTCCCTTCAACTCCAAAGATGTGTATACTAATTTAGTGCCAAGTAGAAGCATTTTTCTATCTGTCAGCCCGTGGCCACTGTGTGCCCTCTCATACCTGAGATTTACAGCTACTGTTCTGAGAGTTGTATGGGAACTGAGACTTTATTCCGGCAATGCTTTCTGTTACAACATGGGATAAGGAGAGATCAGAGAAGTAAACCAGTAGAAGCTGTGAAGGAGCAGGGTGAAGACCTGGGGTCAAGCACAGTGTTCTTTCTCTTATACTCTGTTTCTCCTTGCAAAAGGGTAATGTCTTTGGTCCACATAAGTAATACAGTGGTGAAAAAAGACAGATAATATCAATCTTTTTTTGCCTGTAGCTGTACCACTGTGGCATCTGAACCCATCAGATCTCGGAAGCTAAGCAGGGTCACGCCTGGTTAGTACTTGGATGGGAGACTGCCTGGGAACACCAGATACTATAGGCTTGGGAGCAAGACCTAGAAACCCACTCCCCCCACCCAAAACAAAACAAAACAAAACAAAAAAACAATCAGCCACTGAAAACCCTATGAATACCAGAGAAGCACTAACAGTACTCTTTTACTTGTACTTAGGGCCGCTAGGAGTCGGACACCTAACAACAACAACACAATTGCTCTTTAGTACTGTATTCAACTCCATAGGATCCATGCTGAGGTTTGGTTCAGTTGATAAAGTGCCACTGTGTGTTCTCTGAGGATCTGGGTTTGATCCTCAGCACTGTAAAAATGGGAGAACTTGGCAATCCACTCTTGACACAGTCAGCCATTGAAAACTCTGTGAATAGGAAGAAGCACAGACATAGTGCTGGACATTGCACAGTGTCAGGGAGTGTTTTGTCTGTGGTACACAGGGTCACTACCAACCGGACTTGATGGGACCTAACAACAACTTCATTCAAAGGAGATTCCTAACATGTGTTTGCAAAAACCTTTTGGGTCCTGTTTGACATTTTCTCTCTCATTTCTCTTCTCTAGTTCTGTGTCCTTTTGTATGGCCCATCCAAGGTATTCAGGGTCACTACCCTGGGTCTGCCTGTAGCTGTAGCACTGTGGCATCTGATCCTGTCAGATCTTGGAAGCTAAGCAAGGTTAGGCCTGGTTAGTACTTGGATGGGAGACAGCCTGGGAACACCAGGTGCTGTAGGCTTGGGAGACAGACCCGGCAACCTACTCCCAATAATCAATCCACCATTGAAAACCCTATGAACAGCAGAGAAGCACTGACGATAGTCTTTTGCCTGTTGTTTGTAGGGTCACTATGAATCAGATACCGACTCGATAGCACCAAACAAAAACAACACTGGGTCCAGCTCAAAGTGACTGGAGCAACATTTGGTCTGCCTCTCTGACTCTAGCCCCTTTCTTCCTCAGTTCCCCTTTCACAGTGCTGCTTAGGGCAGGTTTTTATATCCCTGACTGTCATACTTTTCTGCTCAAAAATTTTCAGTGTCAAATCACCTCTTAGAGAGGAAAAACAAGAACCTTAGTACAGTATTCAATTTCATCTATTACCTCTCCCCAACTCTTAGGTAATAGGAAGTGAATCAGCCTGGAAAACTCAGGGCATCTCGGCTCAGCCATTAGCTGTGGTGACATGGGACAGACGCTTAATCTCTCTGTGATTCAGTTTCCTCATGTGTGATGTAGGAGATTAGAACTGGATGAACCCTCAAGTAGTTTTAGGTCATTCTAATTCTAGTTTCAGCACTCACTGCTTTTAGTCACAGTCTCTGTGCTTTGGTCAACTGTACCTCTGGCTACTTTCTGACACAAAATATTCTTCTTATTATCTAATTTCATCATGGAATGGCCATTTTATCCTGTTGAAATCCTATCCATCCTTTAAGATGCAGCCAAAAAGCTACTTGGAGCCATTTCTGATTGCATTTCTGAAACAATATCAACTCCTGGCTGTGTTCTCTGGTACTGTTTCTTAATGAGGAATGTTCTCATTTCAGTACCTCTTCCATAGCACTTTTTATGATGACTATCTATACATTTACTCTTTTTCTTTGTTCTTAAAGGTAGATCTGTGCCTTTCCCATCTTTGTTTTCTTTGTAATACCTGGCTCAGTGCTCTCTCACAGAATTGATGTCTAATAAATATTTGCTGAATTGAGACTCTGCCCTTTGTGTCAAGAAAAATGTGTCATTTCTCACCAAAAACTGATTGGGGTAGTGCCTAAGGTGAACAGGAAATTAAGTAATGAGATTTAGCTATAACTCACCTCAATATTTATGCTAATTGGCTCATTTTGATGGTGTTGGAGCATTCAGAAATGAACAGATCTGTTT
The DNA here is from genome assembly GCA_007922755.1 of Pedetes capensis. Taxonomy (NCBI): domain Eukaryota; kingdom Metazoa; phylum Chordata; class Mammalia; order Rodentia; family Pedetidae; genus Pedetes; species Pedetes capensis. Next base: position 96,718 of record VMDO01006185.1, on the reverse strand, counting down.
ATTATTGGTTAATTTTCAGCATGTGTGTTAATTAGTGATATCTATCTTAGCTATTATTTTCTACTTTCATTTTTGTAAGAGGAGGTCTTAGCCTATGTGTAAGCATATTCTATAATGGAACTGAATACATCTGGGTATATCTGGCAGGTGGATGGGAAGGTCCTTAAGTATTGTATTTATAAAGGAAATGGAGAACAGAATATGTGCTTAAGACAGGTGTGATGATTAATAAAGACCCAGTGGTCAGGGAGGAAATGTTCTTCTGATAAATCACAATGATTGGTAACATTTATTAACATTTATTAACAATTTTTGGGCATGGTGCTGAGGGCTTGATAAGCATTGTCTGGCTTCATCTCCATTCTATTTTATCAAAACTAGACTTTTTAGAAACAAGGAAACAGGTCTGTTACATATTTAGTGAGTGGAGAGACAACCTCAAAACCAGGTTGGTAGAAGTTTTTAGTTGACTCTCAATATATAAATGTTTTTTTTTTTTCTGTTTCTAAAGGGTCATAGAAAAAATTAAACAAAACCCAAGAGGAATGGGTAGTGGTCATCATATGAAATTTCCAAAGCCTCAAAATACTTACTATATGACCCTTTGTTGAAACCTTTGGCTGAGCCCTGCATTAGAGCATCAAATCCCACTGACACTCCATACAAGGCCTTTGGGTTAAGCCATGGGCTCAGTGCCCCATGAGACTGGACATTGACTCCTAGGGGATAAAGTATACTGAATAATTCTTGAAAAATGACTTTACTGATCTTTAAGATGTTGGGGTATAAGTGCACTACCTTTATCCCTATATGACAAAATGTGACACAATGAAAGAAGAGAGGCTCGGAATGCTTTCCCGTCGTAAATATCACTGAGATTCCAGAGATTTGGTGTACAGAAGGTTCCAGGGCTACAGTTGTGCAGGATGGGTGCCCTATATTGGCACGTGATGTTTGTGATGTGAGGCTGACCATGGACTTCCCTGATGAAACAGGAAGTGAGAAGAAAAGAGAAGCTATCACATGGTATCTGATGAGACACTTTTGTGAAGAAACATCAGTTAAAACCTAGGCTCTGTCTATAAGGGAGGAGTAAGTGAAACACAGATTTTAGGGCAGGAAAATGCTTTTATATATTATTATAATAGTGCATGTCTGTCATAATACATTTGTCAAAGCCCATGGAGCACTACAAAACAAAGAATGAACTCTCATGTAAACAATGTGATTGTTTTGCTAATTATGTACACTGTACCAGTGTACTGCAGCATGCAGGATGTTAATAATAGGGGATATGGGAAGGGCATATATGGAAACTATGCTTTCAGCTCATTTTTATAAATCTAAAACTGCTCTAAAAATAAAGTCTATTAACTAAAATAAAACCCCATATCCTACCAATAAAAATCTTTTTTATTTGTTGAAGGAAATATTGCATAATAGGAGATGAGGTTAAGAACCATAAAATGGTATTTATATTCTTAAGAGAAACTCATTAGTTCTCTTCCCAGAAGACTTGTGTGGCCTGGTAAAACCATTTATTTCCTGTAATTTATTATTTAACTTCAGATTTTTCAGCTTGAATGAAGATTGTCAAATGTTCCTCTTAATGAAGAAAATGTTTAATAGTTAACAGATAAAGATTGGCTATCCATCAAATATATGTTTGAAAAACTTAAACAAATACATAGGGTGGCAAAGATATATATATATATACAACTTAAGAAAGGAAAAAGCTGCATTAAAATTGTAATATTCAATATATGCTGATGACAAAAGATGAATACAAGCCATATTTGACTTCTGCAGTTATAAGATGTGCTCAAAGTGGTAACCATAGCAGATGAAGCAGGACTTGTTGTGTTCGAGGCCTCTGGATGATCCATTGTGCACATCACATGCAGTACCATGTACCTCAGTCTTATCATGAATGTGTGCAATTGTTAGGAGTGTTGCGGGTTCTGCTGCACACTCCTACCCCCACTGTTATTGTATTCCCATAACGTTCTTAAATGTCAAATACCACTTCAAAATGGTCTTGTGATCCTTGATTGACAGCTGTGCTTCTGCCATTTTCTTTGATTGTCCTGCCTGTCCCATGATGGCATTAACGTTCATTTGATTAATGCCATCTTTTGAGTGAGCATCTTACTACACATTGCTACCATAATTCAATCCAACTTTGAAAAGTAATACATAGAAAAAAACTCTCAAAATGTGTGTACATTTTTTGGCACTCTTGGTATGTAAGCAAAAGTAAATATTTTCTGAATTATCACCAAGTGACAGATTCTCATAAAGTGACAAATACATTAAAAGAAGCAAGCAAATATATATATCTTTGTGTGTATATAATATATGTGTGTGTGTGTGTGTGTGTGTGTGTGTGTGTGTGTGTATGAGGCTGCAATTTTCATTTAAAAATTAATTATGAAGTGCCCACTTGGTGCAAGATACTATTTAAGTTTCTGAAGGAAAATCTCTACCCTTGTAGGAATTATGTTTTAGTGGCAAAAGTAAGATAGGCTTATATAATAAATAAGTGAAAGAATTTTATTTAGTAATAAATGCAATGAATGAGGCAGTGTGGTAATGACTTGGGGGAGGGCTAATTTAGGCTTTGTGTTCAGGGAGACCTCCCTGTACATCTAAAGTAGGACCCGAATTGTGAAACAGTAGTGATACTATAGGCTGGGTTAGGGTGGATGGAGAAGATAATTTCTCACTTCCTTTTCTCATTACTGAATACATAGAAGGGGATCTAGAGCCAGGGCCTATGACTCCTTCCCTGTCTCCTACTTTTTCTTCCCCACAGTGGAAGGAGTGAGCTGTCTGACTGTTAAGGAGTGAGAGGAATTACTATGCATAGCAAATCGGCTCTGAAAGACCCCTTTTCACCTCCTTACCCTGGACATGGCAGGACTTTTTGGTTAACTTAAGTTACATAAGCCTCTCCAGAATCTTCCCTCCAGTTCTCTGCATCCCAGCTTTTGTGTTGACCATGGAAGATAGTTTGAGTTGAGCCATCCTTTGAATCTTGCTGTTTCTATTAAAAGGAGAGGAACAGGATGTTCTACTGCAGCCTCAGGTTTAAGCCTCATATATAATATATATATAATTATAGCTTTCAAAAAGAGTTTATACAACATAGTTTCATCAGTTAGAGTTTTTTTTTTTCCTATTTGGATGGTAAAACCTTTGCATATATTTTTGGAAAGAAGGAGTGGTGAGTGACACCCTGAGTTCTGAGAAATAAAGAAAAATATTAAAAAAAAAAACAAGAAGAAAAAATTCAAAACTACTGTTGACAGCAAAAGAGTGGTTTGAGATCACCGAACACTTATCTTCTTATTGTCTGCAAGTACTTCATTGACTCTACATTAACCTTCATGCATTATGTTTACTGTATTGTACAATATGATAATACTAATAATGTATTCTGAGAAAAAGCTGGTCCTTTAAAGTGCCTTTTTAAGACCACAGACGTTGAATTTAGATCAGAGTTTGCCATTTGCTGGTTGTGTGTTTATATGTTTCATAACCTCCCAGTGTCTATTTTCCATTTGCAAGATGGGGATAATACTCTTGTTTTGAAAGATTTTTCTGAAGATTGTAAATTGCGACAATTATCTAGACACTGTCTGACACATCATGGCTGTTCAATAAATAGTAGCTAGTGATATGCTTGCAGGAATAGGCTCATAGTCCACAGTCCTTAAATATGCCAACTCTACACATGGAGAAAGATTTGCACAACTTTCCTGGAGTAGAATTCTAGAAGCTATAACTTCCAGTACATGTGCAGACCATCTGCCCATCCATTCTCACATTCATCCATTCATTCTGTAATTGATTAGACTCTACTAAGTGTTGCGGGTATACAAGGATATAAAGGCTTGATCACTTTTATCCAGAAATTTCTAACGTGGAAGATGGAAAAAATAAGTTTATAAACAATGACACATTGTGGAATGCAATGAGTTTAATATGAAGAATGATTGTGCTGTGGGATATCTGAAGATAGGAAAAGTTTCTTTGTGGCCAGTGACTATAGGAGCAGTTAAGGTTTGTGGTGAGCCACTGTAAACCACACAGGATGAGCCATCCTCCCTTCCACAGTTCTATAATGAGGCATCTCGATCCCAGTCCTAGAGGGTAGAGCAATGGGCCCCATGTAACACACAGATGTTCTGAACAAGCAGAGCCATGCTTTTGGCATTCACATGACTAGTGTACAGTACCCCATTCTAATGACCTCAGGGCCAGCATCAAAGTAGGAGTCTTTGAGTCTCTGAGGTCTTTTGCCAGTGAAATTCCAAATTTAAATACTTTATCATATTACACTTTCAAATTCTATTTTATGGATGATTTATTCTAATGTGTGTTTTGGTTCAACTGTGTTAGATAGTGATACACACACATATATCACTTATCTAACAGGTAATATATGGAATACATATATATATAATATATGTATATATACGTCATATATATATATATATATATATATATATAAATAATCAGCATTATTGGAAAAGTGAAAGGATTTTGAACAATTAGATTTTCCTTTTCTGATATAAACTCAGAGAATTAAGACACAGTACACAGTACAGGTCTGGGAAAGTTGTTCATGAATGTCACTTAAGATTCTTATTCTGTAAACATAGTGATCTTTACATAGCAGGAATATTTTAAGTGACTCTGAATCAACTAGCTTCAATTCTCACTACTTAGCCTGCTCTTGAAATTATGCTTTCTGGAGTGAGACTGGTTGGATTCAGATTCTGGCCTTGACCATGCTATCAGAATGATCTTTAGTGAGTTACTAATTTTTCTATGAATCACTTTTCTCATTTATGAAATAGGAGGCAGGGGGATAAATCATTCCCAGCTTAAGTATATAAGAATTAAATGAGTAAATATCTAAAAAACAGTACCACCTAAGTAAAACTTAATTGAAAATAATCATCAACAACTCTCTATAATGGCTAGCATCATCTAGCATCTACAAATAGAAAACAAAAGTCAGTAGAAGTAAAGTGATTTGCCCCTCTACACAAGGCTTACACAGTAACACCAGATAGACCTAAAGAATTTGATTCTAAAACTCATTCAGGCAGAAAGATTAATAATAACTTGAGTTTTTCAAATTCCTTTTAGTGTAATTTTAGTCCCCAAGTATGAAACAATTCCATGGAGTTCTTCTAATTGTTAATAAGTGTCTTAAGCTGTAGCTGGAAGAGCAACATTCAGGAATGATACAAATGGAGGATAAAAAGGGTCAGGATGTTATTTTAGAAATGTAGCAATGCAAGTGAGGGAGTGAAGTGGTTGTATAGTATAGCTCAAGAAAATAAGCTCGCCAGTGTGGTATATTATTGCATGCTAGCCCATCTAAGCTAGAGACCAGCTAAAAAGTAAGTAATGTGTTCCTTTTACTGTTAGGTTTAGGATAAATGTTTATTAAAAGCTTGGAGTTTTGGACATGGATTTGTGTCATTTATTATGTTGGTGCCATAAAATGCACCACTTGCCCTTTGCTTACTGAAGAATACTTTTGTGTAGGATGAAATGTTTCCAAAAGCAAAAATTGTTGATGTTCTTCTCTAAATACTTGGCCCCCAAACGCCAAAGAGTCTAAATGAAAGAACAAAACTATGATAACATTTGCAAAAGAATCTTGCTGTTAAGTGGATCAAGTTATTTAAAATATTAGCTTTTAGAAAAGAGATTGCTGGGAGAAGAAAAACAATGACTTAAGATAAATAACTGTACAGAAGTACTTTTTTCCCCTAGTACTGGGAAGTCAAACCAAGACCTCCTGCGTGCTAGGCAAGTGCTCTACCACTGAGCTGTGCCCCTTTTATATTTTTTATTTTAAGTTAGGTATTCACTAGGTTGCACCAGCTGCCTCTAGGACTGAACATATGACCCTCATGCCTCCACCTCTTGAGTCCCTGGTATTACAGGTTTGCACCATGTATCCTAGCCAAAAATGCACCCTTTGTCAATCATTTTGACCCTGTTTTCATGTACATACCCATTTTCTATGTTCTCGTATTTATCTAAGTCAACCATTGGGCTTTCCTGATCTCAAAAATGTCATCTCCTAATAAGGAGTTCACACATTCCATGCTGAATGATCTGGAAAGCACATTGCTTAGTACAAAAGCAGAAAGCAGTGGAAAATCGATCTTATTAAGAAGATTCTTTTGTCAATGACCAGCTGGTTGTTCCAAAATAAGTTTCTCTTTCTTCCTGTAAACCCATGTAAACTATCTTTCAGGATTTCCCTTTGAAATCAGTGTGGTAATGTGACTGAAGGTAAGAGTAATGTATGTCACTTCATGCTTGCCTTTTAGAATTGCCTTTGACATCCTGTATTCTTTCTTTTCCCTTCTGCTGCAGCAATGGAGAGGATGCTGAAGTTTTTTTTTTTTTTCTGGTACAGGGTGTCAAACCCAGGGCTTTTTGCTTGCATGTTTTGCAAGTGCTGGACCACTGAGCTGAACCCTCAGTCCATTTTTTATTTTACTTTTTTGAGACAGGGTCTCCTCAAATTATGCAGACTGCCTCTGGTCTTGAACTTGTGATCCTCCTACCTCTGCCTCCCGAGCCACTGGGATTACAGGCATGCACCACTGAGCCTGGCTAGGATGCTGAAGTTTTGAAGGTAAGGGAAGCCAGAGCTACAAGGATGCTAGCTTCCTGAAAGAGGCCTGGAGAGAGCAGCCCCAACTGCCAACACTAATGGGACTTTGTATGAGAGAGAAATTGACTTCTCTTGGATTAACTCTGAGATTTAGGGACCAATTTATTGCTTCTGGTTGAAGCTGTGGTGAGCCTTCTTCCTTAAAAGTGAAGGTCAATTTTCAGGGAGTGTCCCTAGCAGAGGGCTCTCCTATTTGTCAACCACCCTGAGGATGCCTAGACTGAGCAATCTGGTCTTGTCCAAGGTCATCCTCTTTTCTAGGTACAGTTTTCATTCAGGGATGGATGAACATGCTGGTATAATGCCTGGCCCCCCTCGACTCAACTCAGGAGAACTCTGAAGAGTCAGCTCAGTGGCAGAGCTCCCCTGAGGTGGGATGAGGACTTTGTTGAACCTTTGTTGTAGAGCATTTTTTTCTACCTAAGCCTACTTCCTTCCTTTCCCTTCCTCAAGTGTTGCTACAGACAACGCTCCCTTTGTGGGTCTGTCCCACACAGTAATCTCTGTCTCTGTCTGCAAAGAGTTAATGGCAATGGAATCATCTCTGATACATACACTTTTTATGTGGAACTAGTGCCTTCATAAAATATCACCTCTCTGTACAGCAAAGATGTTAACATTCAATTACTTAGGACCACAATCTTTTCTTCCTAATGTTTCAGTTGTAACACAGAAGAAAAATAGAAATGAAAAAGTGAAATATCTTAAATTAATTCAAAATTAAATTGAACCAATGTGGGCATAGGTTTCAGTTGAGACATTAGTCTTCTAGTGACCTGACTCAAAATCCAGATCTTCTGTTTGCTACTGTGTTCCTTTAGAAATCTTACTTAACCTCTTTGACTTCAGTACTTTAGTCTGTAAAATGGGGTCATTACCTTCTTGAAGTTGTTGTTGGGTGCCTTGAGTCAGGTCCAACTCCTAGCAACTCTGTGAACAAGAGAATGAAACACTCCCAAGCACTGTGCCATGTCTGGCACTATGTCAGTGTGTCTCTGCTACTCATAGGGTTTTCAATAGTAGATGTTTTTCAGGATTGTTTTGGAAATGGACTTCCAGGGCCTTCTCCCATTTTTGCAGTGCTGGGGATCAAACCCAAGGACTCAGAACACGCAGAGCAGCACTCTACCAACTGAGCTAACATCTACTGAGTTATTGTGAAGATTAAATATGATGCTATGTTTACAACTGCACAGTGCCTGAAGTATAATTCATGCTTCATCTTGGTCTGTGATTATCATCTAATCTTAGTTTTCCTAAAGCCAATCTTGGGCAATTTGCTGCCCAGGTGCATAATCTTGTGTTTACTCCTACTGGAGAGCTCTACTGTTGTAGGTTCTTCTTATTCTTAAGGGTCACTTGAATTGTAACCTCTTCACAAATTCTTGACACCTATATCAGCTGGTAGAGTGCTTGATGTGTGCTCTCAGAGACCTTGGGCTTGATCCCCAGCACTGTAAAAGTGGGAGAAGGATGAGGCAGCCCAATCCTGAAACAATCCTGAAACAATTAGTCATCAAAAACTCTGCATAGCAGAGAATCACTGATACACTGTTGGGCATGGCACAGTGTGAGGGAATGTTTTATTCCTTTGTACACAGGGTTGCTAAGAATCAAACTGTACTGGACAGTCCCTTAGAACAGCAACATATTTGGAAAGATCACCTCCCTTTCCTGACCTCCCACAATAATTTCCTTTTACTTCTCCTATGATATGTACATATCATCTCTGCAACTATATTATAAGCAGCTCAAAGTCAAGTCCCATGTCTGATTATTTTTAACTTCCCTAAAGCTCTTATACAGTTCATGCATAAAGTAAGAGATCAATAAATATTCATTGCTTAATTACAAGAATGAATTAGGTCAGTACAATGTCCTCACCTAAAATTTGCATATATGCAAAATAAGATTAAAATCCATAAATATCAAGAACAGGGTCTTATACTAGAGTTGCCATGACAAGTATCATAGTTTCCAAAACAAAATGTTCTCACAAAACAAGAATGCCAATAGACTGTTATTAATTTTTAAAAGGAATCAAGTCAAAATGCAGCCAAAGTTAGAAGCAAGTAAATATGGCATAAAATATCAGCAAAATCATTTATTTGTTTATCAAATACTTACATTAGCTTATATTATGTGGCAGGAATTTTTCTAAGAACTTTATAAATATTAAATAATTTCGTCTTCACAGCAAGCCTGTGAGGTAGGTGCTATTGTTAGTCTCATTAAATAGATGAACAAACAGGTACAGAGGTTTGAAGTAACTTGCTCTGAGAACACGCAGACATAAAAAGGCAGATCCAGTGATGAAAGTCCTTGTCCTTCATCACTTTCTACACCCTTCTTCTCCTTTGGAGACATTCCCACTGCAGTACATCAAGATTTGCTGCTGCTTTCCCTACTTATGCCTTATGCTAAAATTACATTGTATTGTGAAGTACATGTTAACTACTGTGCACTGATTTCTTGATAAGCAGAGTTTATCCTCTATGTGTTTGGTAAGTAAAAGATAAGATGAAAATGACCAGACAAAAGGAGTACCTTGTATTTTACCCAGTGCCAAGCACACAGTAGACAGCCTAAAAATAAGATGCTATTAAATGAATAACTTAGACAAAAATGAGATGGGAGGGCTCTTATCAGTGAGCAATAGAGTAATTCCAGATGTATTTGGGTAGTCATCTGCTTGAAAATTTATGCTTATTAAAAATAATCAATAAGCAATGTGCTTAGAGTTTAGGTATATATACTTTCCAAAAGTCTCAATCTAAAAATATACTAATTTTATCATTGTATAAGTAGTTAGAAATCATGCCCGAAAGGACCCAGCCTACTCAAAGAAGAGGCATGTCTCTCCTGTAAATGACAATGCAGTCAAATATGGTATATGTTAACCCTTACAGAAGGACACTATAACTCCTGGAAAAACATAAATTGACTGACTTCCTATAGTATAATCCTCAGGAGATAAGGAGTTCTCAGAAGATTTACATACAGTATAACATTTTATTCAGTTCAAAGGCAACTATATATCTAAAAGGAAACTATATAGCTAAATGTGATAAAAAGAAAAGAAAATTAATGAAAGGATAATAAAAAACTTATATAAAAGCTACTTTGGTACAGTCAAGAAGGGGAGGTATAAAATAAAAACTAGCACAGAAATAGATATATCTTTGGGAATTTACTATTCTTAAGTGGCTTGATGGATTCACAGAAGTTCACTCAGTGACTAAGAAAATAGTCAAAACAATAAGGGCACTGATGACCAATAAAGTCAATGCTTATGAACTAAAGATTATAATTAATTCATCCTCATGCCCTCAATATAATAATAATAATAATAATAATAATAATAATAATAATAATAATAAACTTCTTTAAAATGTATTTTTAAATATATTTTGAATATTGTTGCTGCTGTTGCTGTTAGGTGCCGTCGAGTCGAGTCCAACTCACAGCGACCCTCATAGGGTTTTCGATGGCTGATTGTTTCGGGATTGCCTTGGGAGTGGGTTGCCACGTCCTTCTTCCATTTTTGCAGTGCTGGGAATTGAACTTGGGACCTCAGAGACTGCAGAGCAGCGCTCTACCAACTGAGCCAAATTCCAGCCCATATTTTGAATAGCATTTTAAATAATTTTTAAAAATATGTCAGTGACCCATAAAGCCAAGAGAAGTTGGTCGCTTACCAAGTTTAGTGGTTAGTAACAATTGAAATGAAAAGGGAGTGGTATGATAAATTCTAGACAATGGGAAGTGAAAGAGTTCATTCACTCATATGTATGAGTGTTTATTCACTCTTTTTGTATGCAAGATTCTTATTGAGCAGTAACCATTGCTTTGGAACAATTACATGTATGGTATATGAAGTGGAAGACATTTGAGGACGAATACAACTAATTCATTTGCACATTTTTCTATTCATCCAATATATGTTTAAGACTATTTTATAATAGGCAGTGGCTTAGATGCTGATGATACAGGGGTAAATAAGACAGTTTTCTCTGCTTGTACTCTTGTAGTAAAAATCAATATTCTTTAGGTTATTACTATAAAGTATGATGAGCATTGTACAGGGTACTAAGTGATGGCCCTGAGAACAGAAAATAAATGATTATTCATCTTAATTCCTTTGAAAATTGTATGGGAGATAATATTTGAGGTTGAGTAGGAATTTAATAGGTAGCAATGAGAGTGGACATTCTATGCAGATAGACAAGAATATAGAAAGCATGAACATAAAACAGAAAAGTAAGAAGCTGCTTTCAGGAATTGAAAATAGTCTGATATGACCAGGACATAATATGCATGGGAAGGAAGGGTTGTGGTATAATATGAAACTGAAAGAAGAGTTTCTAATATTATAAGAAATAATTTTCACTCTGTCTAATAAACTAGTTGTCATTTTGTCAGTGTAAGTAGGTAGGGTTGAACAATTATCGAAAATAAAAATATAAGTCATAATGCAAGATGTTATATATCTAAGTGCCTCATCTAAGAAAAGTAATGAGTGCTCCTAAAAGATCTGGGAAAAGATAGTTTTGGATGAAAGAGATGAGTTCAGTGAAAAAATTATTTTCATGATGAGAGAAGATGTGAGTATGCTTGACGAAAGAGATGGGATTCAGAGAAGAGGAAGAAACGACTTTCAAAAGATGAGATAAATATGGGAGCAAAATTTCTCAGGAATTGGAAAAGATTGGAATTTATGGCTGAGGTGAAGTTAAACAAGAGGAAACTTTCCTGTTCCAGCAAAGATAATAAATGTTATTGTTGTTAGGTGCCGTCAAGTCAGTGTCCAACACATAGTGACCTATGTACAACAAGCAAAACATTATTGTCAGTGCTTCTCTGATGTTCATAGGGTTTTCAATGGTTGATTGACTTTTGGGAATGGGTTTCCAGGTCCTTCTCTTAAGCCTACAACATCTGGTCTTCCTAGCAGTCTCCCATCCAAGTACTAACCAGGTCTGACCCTGCTTAGCTTCCGAGGTCTGACAGGATCAGATGCCACAGTGGTACGGCTACAGGCATGATAAAAGTAGAGGAGCTAATGATCAACATTTGGAGTATGGAGGGGTGTGGTGGTCAGGGAGCTTAGAACACTTATAAAGTTGACATGGGACCATCTGTTAAGAAAGAAGTAGTGAGATTTAGGTGTTAAAAGATCATATGACTATGGTATCAAGAGATCAGTTATAACCAAGTTTCCTAATAATCTGTGTTAGAGCTATCAGAAGGCTCATGGCAGTGGAAAGCACCAAATTTAATGAATTAAAGATGGAAAAGTACACTGTAAAGAAGTGGTTAGAAGTCTTTGAAGAAGAAATCCTTGTCATAATGAGGTCCAAGTGTGATGGTTGTGCATAAATGATGCAGAGGATGAGATGATTGGTTGAGATTTGCAGACCACAAACTGAGGTTGAAAGATGAATGAGTCATCATATAGATATAAAAGCCAATAAGAATGAAAGGAAAGGTCAGCTGGGAAAGAAAAGTTTTACATAATTGTGCAAATAAAATAGGTTCTGTGAGTTTGTGGAAGATTGTAGGAATAAAATAAGGACATTATAAAATGCTGTAGAATAACAGAGGGGGTGGTCCATTGAAAAGCTTTTCAGAATGTGAAGGTAGCTACTATGAATTCACATTCACATCTAGCCTCTTTGCCTGTTGATCTAAGTTCTTCAGATAATCAAAGTTCTGAGTCTTCCTTCCTTCCTTCCTTCCTTCCTTCCTTCCTTCCTTCCTTCCTTCCTTCCTCTGTCTTTGTTTCTCTCTCTCTCTCTGTCTCTCTCTGTCTCTCTCTGTCTCTGTCTCTCTCTCTCTCTCTCTCTCTGTCTCTCTCTCTTTCTCTGCAGTGTTGGAATTCAAACCCAGGGTCTTATGCATGGTAGAGAAGTGCTCCACCAATGAACTACACATCCAGCTCAAGATAATGCATTAAAATATATTCACTTTTTAAAACCAAGCTTAAATTTATAAAATGTATAAATATATGACCATAACATGGCCACATGACTAACTTCTTATATCATACTATATCACCACTTCTGATTGGTACAAGTCCCTTTTCTTGTTTTACTTATTTAATGGTTCCATTTTATCTTCATTCCCAACTTCTAGCCCCTCCTTTTTCCCATCATAGACAAATCTCTAATGTACAAAACATGTATCTTTTTGTTTGTATGTACTCTGAAAAGTATGTATTATCATTTTGTAACTATGTAATTTTAATGAGTATAAATGGCTTTGTACCCCTATTTTTAACTCTGAACGATACCTTTAAATGTCATCAATGTTACAATGATAACTTCAAATTTATTGTGTGTACATTAGCCTGCAGCCATCCCACTGTGGTGTCCAATCCTGTCAGATCTTGGAAGCTAAGCAGGGTTGGGCCTGGTTAGTACTTGGATGGGAGACCGCCTGAGAACACCAAGTTCTGTAGGCTTGGGAGAAGGACCTGGCAACCCACTCCCAAAAAATCAATCTGCCAGTGAAAACCCTATGAATAGCAGAGAAGTACTGATAATAGTGTTTCATCTATTGTATGTAGGGTTACTATGAGTCGCATACTGACTCGATGGCACCTAACAACAACTGTACATTCTATTCTATGGTATACTTTTAAAACACTTCACATGTTTGTTTCTCAATTGTGGACACACAGGTTAGTCTTCACAAGTAACAGTAAAAGGAATATACTTATATCCTCTTAGAACATCTGGGGAAACTTCTTTGGGATATATGTTGAAAGTAGAAATGGAAATTGTAGTTTAAACATGTAACTATTGACTGGGTATCGCCAGATTGTCTTCCAAAGTAGCTAATCTAGCCTGTACTCCTAACAATAGTGCCTTTGAGTTTCTACAGCCCACATTATTGCCAGCATTTGGCATTATCCACCTTTCTTATTTTTGTTGAACTGATAAGTTGATGCCAACTTCTTACTGTGACTTTAATTTGTATTTCTTTGGTTGTTTGAAGACTTTGGCATTTCTTCCTATGCTTCATGAATTTTTGTATTTTTTCTTCTACAATTACCTGTTGATTATGTTTCTCCATTTTTCTGTTGGTTTTAGTTTTTTCCAGGTAATTTTCAGGCATTCCAGTTACATGCTGATTATAAAAGCAATGTCAAATTTAGATAGTCCAGAATCTTCTTTCATTCTCTTATCTCTTTCTTAATTTTAGATAGAGTATTTTTATGAACAGAAGACTTTATTTTTAATGTAGTTATGGTGGAAGAGGCATTGGTAAATAAACTCTGTTTCTCTAGCATTTTAAGTTTTGAATGTGGGAGCAGGAAGCATGAACTATTGCTTTATGATACACAGTGATAGCATGAGCTAGTGTATTGATATTTCATGACTTGTTCCTATCCCTTACCTTTTAGAAGACTAACGCTTTAAAAAAACCTCTTCCTTGAAATCTGTGATATATCTTAATATGTTCTCAATACATGATCTTTTTCTTGAAGTAATAGGGTTCTTTTCTGTTGCTTATAGTCAATAGAATCTTCACTTATACAGTAAATGAGAAAACTGAAGATCCACAATTCATGAAATATGATGGAAGACTTCGTGATCCAGAAATTTCAATCAACGAAGAGGTGTTCCCCTCATAATTTCTTCAGGTAAACAGAGAAAAATGATGTATTTTCATGTAATACATCTTCTATTATTGGTGGGTAAATGAATTTCACATCCATTTCCATAATTACATTTTATTATAAATATATGCACTAATAAAAGCATGATAATATGAGCACTGAGTAGCATGAATTCTATTTTAAATACTGGACATTAAAATAAAATTCCAAAACTCTTTTTAAAGAAAATACCGAATAATCTAAATTTTCTTATGTTTTTTTTTTTGGTGAGTTGTTAATCTGAGACCCTTTGCACATCAGCTACATCTTTCTATTATGGACATGCTTACACAGTAAATGCATCTTTTTCCCAGCATCAGCTTTGTGTCTTACCAAGGATCAATTATGCTCTTCAAGGGAATGATGTATTATTAAATAATATAAAATATGATTGTTTTAGAGAATAAAGGGAGAACAATGTTTATGTTAGAAGTTCTCAAGGAATACAGCTTTTATTTTGTGAGTGTCTGTTTTTGAACCGGTAATTGAAATACAATATGCTTAGATCCTAAAATAGAGAATCCTGAGAACAGATGTGATTATAACTCTGCCAAGGATGACTGCTTGGATTTTTGTTACATTACAGGAAATAAGGCTTTCAGGTCAGTGTAAGTGCTCTTTTATTCTCGTACTTTGTTAGTCACAGATTTTGACTAAGAATTTTACATAGGAATCAGGAATCTGTATGCTTAATTAATACTTAGAGTACTTCTTGGCAAGATGTTCCATAGCCATCTGACGAAAATATGGTTTTAGTCTATCAGAATAATATGGAAAACCACACAGGCTCTAGTATGAAAAATGGACTTAGGGACTTTTTAAGTTGAAATGAAAGGAGTGAAGATCTTGAATATGTTTATCATATGAACCACTGTGACTTTATTAAGAATCTAGATTTTGAAACAGTAAAGAAGAGATTAGAGTGATTTGGTTAATACAAAATAATCAAATGTATCATCTATAAATATAACAAAAGGTTTCTGTGAGCAATTTGATGTGATGGTGTAGGTAAAGCCATGACTTTTTTTACTTATTCATTTAGCAAAACTGAGCTCCCAACATGTAAAAATAAATTTGGAAATCACAGGGATGAAGAGATTGTAAAATGCAATCTTTGATTTTGAGGAAGTTATGATCTATCAAGGAGCCAAATATACCACAAGTAATTATAATTATGTTGAGATGAAACTTACACCATATATTGTAAGATTCTTTGGTAGGAAAAAAGTACTGTCCAATGTATTAGAATGCAGACTTTTTATTCATTCAAAAAATTTTTTTGAGTACTTGCTATGTGAGAGGTAAGCTGATAGGCATTAGTAACAAAATTATGAATTAAATAATGATAACCCCTGTCCTGATAATTACAGGATAGTGCAGGCATATCTAACCTGCACCCGATGGGCCACATACAGCCCACAGGCCTGATGCAGCACAGGTCACATAGTAATGAGTCCCCCTCAAATCTTTTAGTATTATGTGTTTTTTAGTGTTTATTTTCTTCATGACCTTGTGTATAGACCCATTTTGACATTCCAAAGTGATACTGTGCATGTTTACAGACTGACACCTAATGCTTCTTTAGCACATACTGGAATGGCACCACAGTATCAAATTCTAACTTTTAAATAAGTGTAATGTCACAGTCAGTAACATGAGTCACATTTTAACCATTACCTGCCACTTGGTCAGTCCAGTATAACCCAGCTCAATTCAAAAGGATTTGAAGCTGTTGGCAGCCACCTAAGGGTGCATCAGAGATTACATGAGTTTTTGGCAACCTGGCAAGTAAAATGCAGCAATTGTTGATAATATTTTTGAAAATCTAATTCAACCTAGTTCTCGGTACCATGAATTGATTGTTGCAAAATTTACTTAAGAACTCACTAAGAATTCAACCACTTCCCGTGAACCAAACATTGATAGGCTTGTTTTTCAAAAAGAAATGTCAAATTTCCCACTAGTTTTATATTGTTTATATTTCTCTAAACTTTATAATAAAATATACAAAAAGAAGTCTTATTGTGCATATACATTAACTATATAACTATGTTGTTATAGTGTGCTGTTGAGTTATGATGATGATATAACTATGATTAGTCTATAATTATAGTTTATATACATAATTGTAACTACAAATAATATATATTATCATATATAATTATATTATACAAAGTAATTATGTAACGCGGATATGGCCCAGGACAATTCATCTTTACTCAGTGCAGCTTAAGGGAGCCAAAAGATTGAAAACCCCTGGTCTAGACAGTGATAGCACTTATGAGTTAATAGTCAATGACAACATAGTGCAGCAAGAGTTATCAATGGAGAAATATGGTGTGTTGTGTAAATGTATTACAGGAACATCAGATCACTTTTGGCTATAAGAATAAACATTTAAATTGATAACTGGAAGTAAAAGTAGTCAAGAAAATGAAGTAGGAAATAGAATAGCCCACACAGAGAGAACAGTATCCTAGAATACCTGGCAGTGAGGAAATTCGGGACATATTTGAAGATCTGAATATGTGACTGAAGCCTAGTATGGGAAAATATGCTGTAGAGTTGAGCAGAGGCTAGGATTCATAGGTCATGTTGAGTTATTTGGACTTTATTCTTCATGTTGTAGGAAACTACTGAAAGGTATTATTGTAAGAAAGAGACAAAACTTCCAGGCACAAAAAATAGATTTGTAGACAGTTAAAACTGCTGGTAAGGGCATGGGCGTGCAGCTAGCACCAGAGCACTTGCCACATGTGCTGGAGCACTTGATCTGAAACCCTAGCACTGCAAAACAAACAACAACAACAAAATAAAAAAAATATGTAGGTACAGGATGTGTTAGGCTGATACATTAGTCAATGCAGAATACATATAAGCCAGAATTAAGATAATTGTGTAGGTACGAAAAGAACCAGGCAGATTAGAGAAGTATGAATTGTAGAGTTAACAGCACTTAGATATTTGTGTCACCTGGGGCTCCAATAGTGCTTAGTCCATAGACGATACTAAAAAAGATTTGTGGAGTGTAGCCAGAAGTGGTGGTGTATACGTGTGATCCTAGCACTTGGAAAGCAGAGGCAGGTAAACTACAAGTTCAAGGACATCCGGGTCTATATATCGAGTTCAAGACCAACCTCAAATTTATATACACAACCACTGTGTTGCTTTTAGGTGCCATGGAGTCACATCTGACTCATAGAGACCTGTAGTACACAACCAAACACTATGGCATGCAGCCACTATGTTTCTTCTCTTTCTGAATTGTGCTACATCAGCAAAAGAATGTCCCAGGGGCTCTATTCCATTCTCATCATTAAGGTTGACTCTACTTTGAGGTGGCAACTCTTCCCTAGTGATTCCTTTACTGTCTTCCAGCCTGGGGGGCTTATTTTCTAGCACTATGTACGACAGTACTTCTCTGCTATTCTTAGGGTTCTTAGTGGCTAATTGTTTGGGGAGTGGACTAGTTGGTCCTCCTTCCTCGTTTGTGTTAGTGTAGAAACTCAGCTGAAACTTGTCCACCATGAGTGGTCCTATTGGTATCTGACATATGAGTGGCATAGCTTTCAGCATCACAGTAACATGCCATCCCCCACACCACAACAAGCTGACAGACACATGGGGGACATAGTAAAACTTAGTAAAACCCTATTTCAGTAAGCCAGTAATAATAATAATAATAATAATAATAATAATAATAATAATTTATTGAATGAAAGAGTTAAAAATTACTTCAGAAATGAGATGATAAATTTGGTTTGTGACAATCCTATTTATTTGTTGGACACATCTTCCTATATTTCTATGAAGTCTTCAAACTCAATGTTTTCATACCTGCATCTGTCTTTGTCCATGAATAATATTGCTTTTATTGAGTTCTTTCTTAAAATTATTTTTTGTTATTAGTGTATATCATGTATAGAAAATAATGTATTCATTATGACTTTTTCATACAAAAATAGTATATTTCAATCATACTCAACCCCCTTTCGCTCTCTTTTATCCCCTCTGTCCTTCCACTGGCTTCTCCTCAAGTAATCCCTTTTTATTTTCATGTCCTTTTTTGTTTTTTTTTTCTGAATATAGTTTCCACATATGATGGAAGCCATGTGGTCTTCTCTTTTTCTGTGTCCGGCTTGTTTTGCTTAGTATGATCAGCCTAGATGCCCATCAATGGATGACAAAGAAAATGTAGTATATATGCATGATGGAGTATTATTCAACCACAGTATTCATTTTCAGGAAGATGCCCTTCCATTCACCCAAGGCTGTCAGTTATTTTTCTCTCATCTCCATTGCCTAAAATAGTCATTTGCACACATCAATGTTCTAGTCAGCTTTGTGTCACTGTGACAAAATACCTGAGATAAACAGCTTACAGTGAGGAAGATGGTTTTAGAGGTTTCAGTCTATGGTCACTTAGCCCCATTCCTTTGGGCCTGTGGCATCACAGTACATCATGGTGGGAGTGTGTGAGGGAGGAGGCCTTTCCACCACTTGGTGCCTGGGTAGCGAGGAAGAGTAGAGAAAGGGGCTGAGATCTCATTATCTGTTTAACTTCCTCCTACTAGGTCCCACCTGTTTAAGGTTCCTCCAGCACAGGCTGGACTCCAAGCCTCTACCAAATAGGCCTTTGGGGGACATTCAAGATTCATACCATAGCAACAGGCATAAGTGCTCTACATGTATGTGTTGGTTGAGTGAATAACTGGGAATTCAGACTCAAAACCTTTATGTGAATGAACCTTACCCAGTCAAGTATATCAGTGGCTAAACAGTTGAGCCTGTCTTACCACCTATTCTTTATACTACGGCCATTTATTTTATTTTATTTTATTTTATTTTATTGACACAGGATTTCCTTCTCATGTTTTGGTCCCCAAGTTCTGCCCTCTTCAATCCATTATAATATAGCTACTAGATACATATTTCCAAAAGATAGTTTTTGTGTTTGTCATGGTTCTCCTTTATTCAAAATATTCACTGATTCTCCCTTATACTGTAGCTTGACCTGCATGGTACTCTTTAGTATTCTTTCAGATATTTTCTTTTTCTCCTCCACTGATCCCCCTACAGTTTACTTCAGTAATAATGGCATTATTATGGTTTCTCAAAATTTCTTACACTTTACATATCTATATCTTAAGTTGCTTTTTTGAATGGAAATCTCTTCATTTCAGACTCTACATATCCAATGTCTACCCTTCTTTCAGAGTTTAGTTCTAAGCTTTGTCTTTTCCATGGAGTAATGATGATTCTGACCTATGAGAACATTATAACTTGCACATGACTTATGACTTCCTTCCTTCCTTCCCTCCTTCCTTCCTTCCTTTCTTCCTTCCTTCCTTCCTTCCTTCTTTCCTTCCTTCCTTCCTTTTCTTTCTTTTTTCTTTCTTTCGTTCTTTCTTTCTCCTTTTTTTTTTGTTTGTTTCTTTGTTTTTGTTTTGCTTTTTGTTTTGTTTTCTTGCAGTGTTGGGAATCAAATCCAGGGCCTTGTATGTGCTAGGCAAACATTCAGCCACTGAGCTATATCACAAGCCCCGTGTCACTTTCTTCCAACTTGTTATTTCTATTTGTCTCATACTTCCTTTTCTATACTGTGAACAGGACATGGATAGTGTGAGCTTCATCTTTGTGGTCCAGTGGTATCTAGTATATTGTTTTGCAAAGAAAATGTGCCCAATAAACAGTCATTGAATTAATGGGCTATGAATAAACATACAAAATTCACTTTTGGCATAATTTAAGGAGATATTTTGCCATTCTCCATATAATTTCATTCTCAAAAGGCATATGCTAGTCCTTAAAAAGGACTGAGAAATGAGTAGAAGTATTTTGGCTGTTACAAAGTCTAGGGAAGGACCAGGGATACTAAAGATTTTTAGGCATTCTGAATAGTCTCTGTCTATCTAATTGAAAACCACTTATAGAGTTTGAATTTTAGTGTAAGATAGGCATAGTTTTATTTTTCCCTTGCACTTGGGTCACAAAATTCAGAATAAAATAAGATAATGTATATAAAACACTTAGCACTTGATGAATAATAAGCTTGAAGTCAGCAGTAGCTGCTTTTGTGAGTTGTTTATTTGAAAAATAGGGATGATAACATGCTACTTTATAGTATTATTATGAAGGTTAGATAAGTTAGAATATTCTTTGAACAATACCTGGCATATTGTAAATGCTTTTTGTTGTTGTTGTTAGGTGCCATTGAGTCCTGTCCAACTCATAGCAACCCTCATGGGGTTTTCAATGGCTGATTGTTTCAGGATTATTTTTGGAGTGGGCTGCCACATCCTTCTCCTGTTTTAGTGGTGCTGGGGATCAAACTCAGCACCTCAAAGACCACAGAGTGGCACTCTACCAACTGAGCTAAACTCCAGCCTTTGCAAGTGCTTAATTAATATTAACTACAGTTGTTGCTTGGTAATCCTGGATTCCACATCTATAGGTCTGGTCAACCAAAGACTGAAACTAGCAAAACAAAACAAAACAAAACAAAACAAAAACAAAACAAAAAACAAACAAAGAAAAAAACCCCAAAACCACCACATTTGAACATACATATACTTTTTTCTTTTCACTATTCTCTAAACAATACAACAACTATTTATATAGGATTTACATTGTAGTATGTATTATAAATAACCTAGAGATGATTTAAAGTATATGAAGTATATGGGAGAAAGTATAGAGATGATATACAAAGTCCCGTTTTATATGAAGGACTTCAGCATCTGTAGATTTTGGTGTGTGTGTGTAGGGGTGGGGGTTTGTGTATTGGAATCAATTCCCCATTGATAAAAAGGGATGTTTATAATTATTATCCATATTGCTGTTATCAGTACTATTTGAAGATGCTTCCCAGAGTAAGATTATATTGAATTTACAGTTAACTGATAGCCTCAGAACTTTTACATGCAATCTTACACCTATGAACAAAATAAGCTCAGTCCTTTCCATGCTTTGGTTCTTTTGAAGGTTGATGGGAAATTCTAAAGTGAAACAGACTTAATGTCTGTGGCCTTCATCCACAGCACTGAAAAAATATCAAGGTGAAGAGAGATAGCAATTTGATTCTAGGTTTTGCATTGAAATGGATCTGGCACTGTGCTGCTTTTTATATGGAGCTGGCACTGCTTTCCCACTCAGCCTTTGGTTTTCTTGACAAAGAAGGTATGAAGGCAGAGATTTGTTTAGAAATCTAATTTTCATTCTTGTTTTGTTATTATTGGTTTTGTTTTTATTTACACTCAAGTGTTCTAGTGAGACTTTAGGAGCTATCTGCTTTTGAATTTGGCATTAGCTGTTTGTTTTCATGATAATCATTACCCTAACTGGATCATAAAGCACTTCTACATATAACACCTAATTTGAATTTACACAACAACCCCATGGGGTGTGGATTATTATTATTATTATTATTTTTGTGGTACTTCGGGTTGAACTCAGGGCCTTGCCCTTGCGTGCTCTGCAAGTGCTGGACCACTGAGCTGCACCCTCAGCCCATTTTTTTTTCTTTACTTTTTGAGACAGGGTCTCACTAAGTTTCACAGACTGTGATCCTCCTGCCTCTGTCTCCTGAGACGCTAGGATTACAGGCGCGCACCACCGCGCCCGGCTATAATTTTTCTAATGAGGAAATAGAGCACATTTATAACTCACACAGGTACTAAAATGGCACTTGCAAGGTTTGCATTTGAGTTTTCTATCTCTAAAATCTAAAACAGACAGGTGGATTATTTAATATGGTAACAAAAAGCCTCAGGCAGCCCTGGGTTTCAAGAATTCTTAGAATCTGGTTTGTGGGGGGGATAATGAAGAATGGAAAGATAGAAAACTTCTGCTTCATGGAGAATTTTCTATATGTTAGGCATGATAGTAGGCCCTATTAATCAGTCATTTCACTTAATCCTCTATATTGAAAGTATAGAAAATAAGAAAAAGAAAAATTAAATAAATCAATAGGCTTCTAACTATGCACAGGCTACATGCCAATTTTTGTAAGTTTGTTTAGGGCTCCGAATGCTTCCAGTGTTAAAATTGATGGTTAAGTTCTCAGTCTCTTCACAAATCCTATTATCAAAATCTATTTTTAACATTGAATCTGAGGAAGGTGAGTTAGTTATGGCTTTAAACCTAGAATGCACTGGAACAACTTCCCTGAACAAGTGTATGTTCTTTGTTCCAACTTAGAAAAGCCATAATAGGATGTTTTTTTGTAAATTATATTTTTTCCCTCTTACAAATTCAAATAATGATGATCTTATGATAAAAGAATCATCACTGACCAAATTTCTTTAGCAATTATTTTTAGCTATTCAAACATGTTCAAATTAGAATTTAAATAAATATCTTAATGGTTCTGATTAAAGCATATGTAAGGAAAACTCTTATATGAGTTATTTTTGCCCAAGCTTTAAAAATGTAGGATGAATAGTCTTCAAGCATTTTTATGTAAACTGTTCATGTATTTCAAGGAGATAAAATTTTGCATTGTGTATGTGCATTTTCCCTATTTCATGGCAGATATATCAATGTTTTGTATTTGTGATGGCATTCTAAATAATGTAATTATTTGGTCTTATGTCTCAGTTATATTACTTCTGTGAGCCTTTTTTTTTACTCTTTTTAAAAAATTTTTAAAAAGAGAAGGTATATCTATTATTTGTGGTTGGATGGCATTAGATGAATATTTTACAAGCGGGTTATAGGAATCTCTTAGAAACTTATGCAACAGGTATGTGTTTATTATTCAGTACCTTCATGAAAAAATAGATTTTTCAACTCCTGAGGTTATACTGGTGAATATAATTTAAACTAAAACCTGAGAAAAGTAAAAGAGATTAAATAAATATTCATGAAAATGCCCTCTTCAGGAAATAGGGTCATTTGAACAGTCTATTCCATTAAAAATCGCTTTATTTCACTTAAATTGGTTACCTAGCAGGGAAGGAAGACATAAGAATACTAAAGGACTGATTTCAAAATCTCGACCAAAGAAATGAATTTGAAAACTCTCCATTGCATTAACCAGATGGAATGTATTATAAAAAATGTAGAACTGATCAGTTATTTTAACCTATATTCTCAAAAAAGTACAAAATATATATTTAAGTTCTGTGTTTAAATTTTATGAAAACACGGTATTTATATTAGCACATAAATACTGACAAAGTACAAATTAAGTTGTCCTTTTATAGCATTTGGGATGTTCTAAAATGAGAAATTGCCTAAAGGTAATACACTAACAGTCACTTATAATGATCATTAAAATTAATTCACAATCAGAATAAAGCAAATAGACTGTGAAATCATTAACACCATTTGATTTTTATTTACGAAAATCATTAGAAATTAAACCAAGTTATCTTTGATCATAAGATAATAAACTTGAAACTTTAAATTTTTAAAATAAAATATAGATAACCACATTTACTAATCTAAGTAATATTTTAATACTTGAAAATCCATCCTAATCACTTACAACTATTACATGAATAGCATCTCATATTTTTGCTTATCCTACTGTTAGGTAGTGAGATAGGCATTAGCAGAAAATATGGAGGAAGAAGGGGATTAAAAATGACTATTGCATTCACCCATGATGAATGAAGCCATGATGACTTCCTGGCACAATGGAAGGACATTCTATTGGACCCCAAAATCTAATCCAAAATTAATAACTACCTGAGTATAAACAAAGGCAGACCGTTCCAAGATACCTGCCTATGGGTTCATTATTTTGAAGGTATTTGCAAGTTCATTAATATGTTCTATAAAACAAAGGCCCCATATGCCCTAAACTACAAAATATTATTAAACAAGGGGCTTTTTCTAGGAGCTTCAGTTCCCATGCTCAGGTCTCATATCATAGTAGGCAGCCAGGGTTAGCTGCCCAGGGCTAATTTCATACTGGGTGTGCTCTATTGTTGGTGTTAGGTGCTGTGGAGTCCCTATGCATAATAGAATAAAACAATCCCTGACACTGTGCCATGCCCAACACTATTGTCCATGCTTTCCTGCTATTCATAGGTTTTTCAATGGCTGATTGTTTCTAGAATGGGCTTCTAGGTCCTTCTACTAAGTCTACAGCACCTACTATTCCCAGGCAGTCTCCCTTCCAAGTACTAACCAGGCCTGACCCTGCTTAGCTTATGAGATCTGATGGGATTGGATGTAAGGGTGGTGAGGCTCTAGACTGCCTGATCCCTTGTTGTTGTTGTGAGGTACCTTTGATTTGTGTCCCTCTCATAATGACTGTACGTACAACAGAAGCAAACATTCCCCAACACGTGAGACGCCCAGCACCATTGTCAGTATTTCTCTGTTATTCATAGTATTTTCAATGACTGATTGTTTTGGGAGTGAGCTGCTGGGTCCTTCACCCAAGCCTTCAGAACCCAGTATTCCCAGGTGGTCACTGAGAAGCCAGGTAGTCTCCGAGGACTGCCCAGGCCCAACATTGCTTAGCTTCTGAGATCTGACAAAATGGATTGCCAGAGAGGTGTGGCTAAAGACTCTGGGTGTGCTCTAGTTGGACAAAACCAGAGGGAAAATGCTCCCACTCTGTCTTTGTTCCTCACTCTTTTCTTTTTCTCCTCTTCTTCCTCCTCCTCCTCTTTCTTCTTCTTTTTCTCTCTTCTTCCTCTCTTTTCTTCTCTCCTCCTCTTCAGAGGCCATGTGCATGCCTTCCCTTCTCTTTTGCCTTCCATATTCTCTGTCCGTACTTTTCCTTCTAAAAAGCTTGTTTCTACTATCTGGCTTTTCCCTCCCCTAGGGAATATGCTTATGCCAGTTCACCCAAAGAACTGAGGTTTCTCCAAATTCTTTTCCAGGTTTATCTAAACTTCTCTTGGTGACTCAGTTTTCCCTGGTATTATTCCTTAAAGGTATCCTGTCTTTCACAATAAACCTTGCCTCTATACTGTACTATAATTTCTGTGTCAGGTATGAATTCTTTTATATGCCAAACTCAGTTTTGCTACCAGCTTCCTGGATCATCTTCTGGTAACACTATGACTCAGTTTTGTACTTTCTGTTTCTCTCTGCCGTTTTGCTTTCTCTGTTTCTTTAACTGTTATTTTCAAGGTTCATATATTATTCCAAACCTTTGGGAGGTGTTAAGAGAATTATTGAAAACTTGAGAGGATAAATGAGATTGTTCTAGATCCGAAGTAGCAAGATCACCTGAAAGTTTGTTAGAAATGCAAATCCTAGATTCCACCCTGGACCTATTAAATTAGAATCTCTGGTTAATTCATATGCATGGTAAAATTGAGCAGCTACTATTCTAGAAGATGCAATGGAAACTTTAGAAGGTATGTTGGTAACGGATACCTTTCCATTTCTGATCAAGCCTATTTTTGATCACCTTGACTAAAAAACTCTTTAGGATGGGGTCCAGAATGTTTTCTTCTTTTTGCACAGGAGGATGTCCTTTTTTCAAACCTATTCATTCAGTTTCCTAACTACTAGAATGAAGGGCATACAATTTTGCTGTTTCCAAGAGCACAGACAAGATTAAATTAAATTAATCTTAAATTAAAGATTAAATTAATCATTACCTGAATGACATGACCAGGAATCCTGGTTCCTATAGTTTTACTGAAGCATTCTTGTCAAAACAAAGGTAGAATGTTGGAGTTGGGACACACAGTGAGAGTCATTGTTGCAAGGTTTAATAATCATCTGTTAAGACAAAGAAAGCGAATCTAAGCTACTTCAGTTCTATCATTCCATGTGACCTCTTGGGGTTGTTATTTATGTTTAAAATTTAAGAAAATAAAATACACAAGTTGATGTGCCATATTTTTATTTGGAAAGTACAATTTAAGTCTATATGAAAATTATCTTATGAATTTTGAATAATGTACTTATTTATTTTTATTTTTTTATTTTCTTTTTGAGACAGGGTCTTAGAGCCCAGACTGGCCTGGAACTCCCTTTGTAGCCCAAGCTGACCTCCAGCTGAACTCTGAATCCTCTTGGTTCCCCCTCCTGAGTGCTGGGATTACAGGCATGTAACACCATACCCAGTGGAATAATATATGTAAAATTAAGTTTATCTTTTTAAAATTAGTAAACTCTTGTTTTAAAATTTTAAAAATAATCAAGAAAATAAACTGTTATATCAATGGTAAATTATAAGCAGATGTTTTGATTTTATTAAATTTACTTAATAGACATTATAGTTTCTGTTTTTATCTATTACAACTATAGCCTAATAATCATGATTTCCTTTCTTTTAATTATAAAGTTAAAAGTATTAATCTATTCTTTTTCCTTTTTGTACCATGATATCTATTTTAATTTTGAAAAATTATTTTTACTGGCATGGATTTATATATAATTTCAATGAAATAAACTTTTCATCATTGGTATTTCCTATTGACCATTAAGATTATAAGATTATTAAGATTATAAAATTATTAAGATTATAAGATTATTAAGATTATAAGATTATTGACCATTAAGATAATGATTATAAAAAGTATAATTTTGTCTATGGAGGATGGAGTGTTGACCTGCCCTAGTGCAAAAATACTAAATACTCTACTTCTCCTAGACACTTTTGCCAGAGGTGGTTTGGTTCAGTGATGGGGTTTCTGGTCTTTTTGATTTCTTGAATTTGAATAATACAGTCATTTAGGCTTTCCCTGATGAAGAGCTAGGATAGCTCTGGGAACAGTTCTTTATTGGAAATATTTCATTTCTTTGCTTTTTCAAAGAAGACATTATCTCATCATATCTGAAGAGAGACATAGGACTTAAGATCTGAACTTGAGGGATTCCTTGCTTTCATCAGGTATTAATTTGCATACAATAATTAACAGAAAAGTGAGAATGAATAAAATATTTTCTAATCTATATACTGTTCTCAGAAAACACTGACTGTTCTTCAGATGAATATTTCTTTTCTCTCTCTCTCTCTCTCTCTCTTTTTTTTTTTTTTTTTTTGCTATACTGGAGTTTGAACCCAGTGCCTTGCGCTTGCATGTTTTGCAAGTACTATACCACTGAGCTACACCCCACAGCCCATTTTTTTTCTGTTTTTTTACTTTTTGAGACAGGGTCTCCCTAAATTACTCAGACTGCCTCTGGTCTTGAACTTGCAATTCTCCTTCCTCTGCCTCCCGAGTCGCTGGGATTAGCAGCATGCACCACTGCTCCCAGCTCCAGATGAATAATTCAAAACTTATGGGTTTCCAGAGATTTTGGCCTATGTAGAACTGTTTTTCGTAAGCTACTGATTTTCTTATTTATTTTTATAATTTCTTTTTGGAGCTGGAAAATCTTTGAATGCATTGCTACTTCATTTTCTACATGTAGTCAAGATTGAGAAGAGGGAATTAATATATTTTTGAAACTTCAGAATTAAAATTATAGTATATCATGACTAGTTCAGATGAATGGATTAAATAGCAATTGAAAACACAGCTGCCTATGAGGGGGAGGGAGGTAGAAGCAGGCTGAGGATTGGGTAATGGAAAGTGGAGGGGATGGGTGTGAAGTGGGGAGAGCATGTCCAGCTTAGAAGACTGTTCCTACTTAGCCTCAACTGCAAGAAGTTTCCACATCATTTGATAAAAGCAGGAAATCCAAATTTTGAATGTTAGGTCTCAGAGTATCAGAATACTTCTCAAGCTAAAAGGAATGTATCTGATGACGAGAATCCATCCACAGGCCACAGGTTTGTCCTCTCTAGAGAAACAAATTTCTGTAATACATTCCAATTCAGTTGCTTCTCTAAGGAAGTTATTTCCTTTAGAAATTGTAAAACCAGTATGTGTTAATTTTTATCCTGTTTTCTTTCTGCTTTGTCCTTAAGGAGATAAACGAATAACTATGATCCATATTTTGCATAAAATGCAATACTTTTAAGAACTTGAGCAATCCCATGGAGAATCTATTAATCTCCTGGTGAAATGGTTTCAAAATATTCTTATAATATTGTTCACATACAATTTTATCAGGAATTTAGCTAAAAGGAACTAATGGGACCCTGTTTAAGGCAAGAGGAGACAGCCGTATCTTCTCTCAGTGGGGTTTCTTTAAGACGCTAAAGGAACTTCTGATAGAGCTGAAAGCTCTGGATATGTTTAAATTTGCTTAATTGGCCCTAATACTGTGTGCTTAGTCAAAACATATTGTCATAGAGTGAAACAAGCTCAAAGACTGTCTCTAATAATGGCAATTGCTTTTAATAAAGAATGAACTGAAACCTTAATGCCTTCTGTATTCTTATGTATGGCCATGTTGGTAAAAACGGAAGTACTCAGAAAATAAATTTTTTTTTGTAAATTATTTGGACTTTGTAAGTTAATGGGACTCAAACTGATGTCCTCTTGCATTAAATATTTTATCTGTACATAAGATCTGCTGTCCATCATTATCTTTAGTGTTACTCAATCTTTTTACCACTGGTAACAATTTAGAAGGGCTGGGATTTAGCTCAGTTGGTAGAGCACTGTGCTGCAGTCTCTGAGGTCCCGAATTCAATTCCCAGCATCTCAAAAATGGGAGAAGGACCTGGCAATCCACTCCCAAGGCAATCCCGAAAGAGTCAGCTATTGCAAACCCTATGAGGGTCACTATAAGTTGGATATCGACTCAACGGCACCCAGCAACAACAACAATTTAGAGGCTTATGCATGGTTATTAATTCAGGATATCAGGGAAGGTTCTTTTTTTTTTTTTTTTTTTGGCAGTACAAGGAGGCTGAACTCACGGCCTTCTCAAATACTCTATCTCTGAGCTGCACACTCACCCCTGACCCTTTTTGTATTTTTTATCTTGAAGACAGGATCTCGCTAAGTTACATAGGCTTCCTTTGGCCTCAAACTTGTGATCCTCCTGCCTCTGGCTTCTGAGTCACTGGGATTACAATTGTGTGTCAGTGCATCCAGCTGTTAAATGAGAGTGCCTTAAACTTAAAACTGGATCCCAATTTTCCACTTGTGTTATTATTTTCAAAGGAATCCAAATCATTTTACAATAGAGACACCTGCCCTTCCATGTTCATTGCAGTACTGTTCACAATTGCGAGGATAGGGAATCAACTCAGATGTCCATCAGCAGATGAACAGATTTGTGGTATATATACACAATGGGATATTATTCAGCTATAAAGAAAAGTGAAATTATGTCATTTTCCCAAGAATATATGGAGCAGGTAATCATCATTTGAAGTAAAATAAGCCAGACTCAGACAAATACTACCTGTTCTTATTCATATGAAGAAGCTAGATTTATATTAAAATTAGAAAAATGATATGTATATGTCTGAAAGACATATACAAGGAGATATATCCAGAGAGGGGAGAGGGTTAGTGGGAGGAGGAATGGGAACAACATGTGGCAGATAATGAGGGAGAGAACAAATGCAAAGTACATGATGCAACTGCACGAAAACCCCACAACAAAACTCATTATACTGGACTCTAGTTAAGTAACCATAAAGATGATGAAATAAATTCAAAAAATAAAATAATGAATGTTTTAGTACTTTTATCTGTCTGTGAGAGAGTAATGATTCCTGTTGAGAGAAGAGGTTGCCAAGTCTTCAGGGAGTCATGAACATGTTCTTTATTCATATTGCAGTTTGATAAGCTGATCCAATGTCTAGCGCTCTGTAGCCCTCCCAGTGAAGAGCAGAATGAGTAATGGGAACCCAGCTGCTCTATGACAAGGATCCTGTCAACACCTGGGTGAGTCCAAGTTGGATATGGAAAGCCTGTCAGGAGTGGCTGCCTTTCCAAACAATAAGCATTCCTTGTTTCCTTGACCTTTCCCATTATAGTCAAAATGAGAGCGGGGTAAATTTCAATGAGAGTATGTGTAGAGAATGTCTATATTCAAGGTCTTCGTATTTAATATTCTAGCAGGAGCTGTTTAAAAATAGAACATATTCAAACCTACTCACACATTTGAATGAAAAGCTATGCTAATTGCCAAACAAATAATGTATCAAATTTTAAAATCCTACTCATTTCTAATAATAGTTACCTGAATAGGGAGATTTCGTGGAATAGTAAGCAAACATAGAACAGCCTTTTTAGTAAATCAGTAAGTAGAAAGTTTTTAAAGATATGTGGTTAATTATTTAGTACAAAGAAACACTATGCAACTTGTACCATCTACATATAATTGCAGATTCTTTTCTTTCTACTTGAAAGATAATTGTTCTTCTTAAAGTACCTAGTATACAAATCACTTAATTCTCTATGTAGTGTGTCAAACTAACTTACATAGCTTGTGTCTACTTATGAATATACTGCAAATATGGCTGTGCAAATGAATGGATCTTTTACAATCTTCTTTATAACACCTCAAAGGCATTTATTATGTAGGCAAACATTTTGAAGCAACAATTTTGTTTTTTAATGCAGTCTTCTTATAAAAATAGCTTATTCAGTATGTTGTTCATTCAGTTATGATTTCTAATAGTTCATAGTAGAATGAAGAGAATAATGACAATGATCTATAGCAAATTATTAAGTCATTGCTATGTGACATTTATTAAGTATTTTCTTAAGTTTTCTACCTAGAAAAGTAAAAGATATAGGTACAGAAATGTGTAACATTGTGGATAACATCATGGATTTTGGAAAAAAAATCTTTCTCTATTCAGTTTCTGCTCCCAGCACCTATTAACAGGGTGCATTTATTCCATTTATTAACTTGTCAAGGCTGCAGTTTTCTGAGTTAGAATACTGGCATAATGATAATAACTATACTCAGAATATTTGTGAGGATCATATCAGACAATGCATATAAAATGCTTAGATGATGTCAAGTGCCAAACATTCAATTATTGTTAGCTATTATTGTTTTGAAACTTACAAGTAGAAATTGGGAGTATTTTTGCATTTCCAAAAAATATTTAACTATTATTTGAAAACCAATGGCTCATATCAGCCTTGGTTTATAAATATTCATTGTAAACACCATAAAACACAGCTCTGTTGTATAATGAAAGGCTAACACATGTGGAAATGCCTTTTTTATTTCTCAGTATCTTGGAAAACTCCCCTCTCTGGAACATGACTCAGAACCAGAAAATAAACAGACCTCTCAAGGGAGAAAAATAGAAGTCACAACATCTATGTCCCAATTTTCCCATTTTATTTATAGGATTGTCTTTCAAGTCTTCACTCAAAGTTTAGTTGTCCTTATTTTACACATAGTTCTTTAATAAAAAGATATTGATTGCCTAGATTCCTGCAAAGGGTATTGGAAAACAAAAAATTAGAAATTTTAGGATTGACCATATCTATATCATCAAGAATGTAGCCAATGGCTTGATGACAACAAAGAAGACAGAAGAATTATAAAAATAGAAATGATATGAAAGAATATATCCTAGGTTCTTGTGAATTACTTTGTAATGAGATACACCTTCTTTTGGACTTCAGCAGACTAATGACATGCAAAATTGTAACAATACTGAATTATGATTGAGATTTATAAATAGTTGAAGTCATTAAGAAATAAGAAGTTATTAGGGAAGTACATAATATGTCAGAAACATTAAAGGTGGCTTGCAGGAAAATCTGGCTGGTGTATATATTTTGCTATGTCATCACTGTAGTTGTTGGTAAGTGCCATTGAGTTGTGTCTGACTCATAGCGACACTCTTAGGGATTTCAATGACTGATTGTTTTGGGGATTGCCTCGGGAGTGGATTGCCATGTCCTTCTCCCATTTTTGTGGTGCTGGGAGTCGGACCGGGACCTCAAAGACTGCAGAGCATCACTTTACCGACTGAGCTAAATCCCAGCCGTTTGCTATGTTAGTTTATTTAAAACAATTGAATTACTTTCTAATCTTTTAAAATCAGCAATTATCACTTAAAATTAGAATCTCTGGATTTTTTGAAAAACTTAGAAGATATGGTGATACTGAATCCATCGTCTGGCTTTTCAATAATCAACTGTAAAAGATCTCTCCTACATTGCTGATGGGCATAAAGATGTTTCCAACACTGAAAAACTATTTGACAGCTTTTGGTAAAGTTAAATACACATCTAAATATAACCCACATATTCTACTCCGAATTTAATCAGGAGGAAATAAATGTATACATCCACATAAAAGACATATAGGAATGGTGATTGCAACTTTAATCATAATAGCTTCTGTTGTTGTTAAGTGCCGTGGAGTCAAGTCCAACTCATAGGGATTCTATGTACATCAGATTGAAATACTTCCCAATTCTGTGTGAGGCACAAGATTTTATGCTTAAACCCATTGTTGCAGACACTGTGATAATCCATCTGGTGGAGAGTTTTCCTTTTTTTCACTGACCTGTCACTCTCCCAAACATGATGTCCTTCTCCAGGGATTGGTCTCTCCTGACTACATGCCCAAAATATATAGACACAGTCTAGCCATCCTTGCTTCCAAGGAGCAGTCTGGTTGCAATTCCTTTAGGACATATCTGTTGGTTCTTTTGACAGTCCACGGTATATTCAATATTTGTCTTCAGCACCATAGTTGAAAAGCATCAATTCTTTTCCTGTTTCCCTTGTTCAATGTCTAGCTTTCAGAACCATATGATGCCACTGAAAACACCATGGCGTGAGTCAGGCACTCCTTCATCTTCAATGTGACATCTTTAGTTTTCAATACTCTAAAGAGATCTTTTGCCACAGCTTTTCCCAAAGCAATGCATCTTTTGATTTCTTGACTGCTGCTTCCATGGGTGTTGATTATAAAGCCAATGGCAGATTGCTTGTTGGGAGTGGGTTGCCAGGTATTTCTCCCAAGCCTACAGCACCTGATATTCCCAGGTGGTCTCCCATCTGATTACTAACCAGCCCCACCCTGCTTAAATTCCAAGATCTGATGGGATCAGATGCCACAGTGGTGCAGCTGCAGACATAATAGCTTCTAAAACCACATAAATGTCCATCAATAGAAGAATGGTTTAAGAAACTGTGGCATAGTCATAAAGTGGAATGCTCTTCAACATTTAAAACAGAAACAAATTATTGTTACTTCATAGATGACACTTATGTATCTGTCAGCTTGTTATACTCTGGGGATTTTTGTGTTGCTGTGATGCTGAAAGCTATGCCACTGATATTTCAGATAGCAGAGCTACTCATGATGCACAAGTTTCAGCTGAGCTATCAGAGTAAGACACACTAGGGAGAAGGACCCGGTAGCCTACTCTAGAAATAATTAGTCACTGAAATCCCTATGATTAGCAGAAAAGCACAGTCAAATATGGTACCAGACAACTTCATGAGTACGTTGGAAAAATAGAAGCTATAACCCAAATAAGTATCAGAGTTTACATACTAGCCATTTTATCCATAAGGCTCCAAAAACTTTGCAGGTCAATGAAAGTGTAGATATAAGTGATGTAAAGGATGCATAATGGAACAGCCAATGCTCTATTACTCTATACCCCAACACCATTTACTAATAAAGGAAAAAATATATATAGTGCCAGAAAATGAGCCTCCCTGTCTGGAATACATTGAAGAAACAAGTGGGTAAGAGTTGCCTCCTCAAAGTAGAGTCAACCTTAATGATGGGAATGGAGTAAAGCTCCTGGCATCTCCTTTTGCTGATATGGCACAACTCAAAATGAGAAGATGCATAGTGGCTGCATTGTGTTCAACTATAAAAAGATCATGTGTATTGCACAGTTTGGGGTAGTGTTTTGTTCTGTTGTATATAGGGTCACTAAAAGTCGAATAGGACTTGACAGCACCTAATAACATAACAGAGATGAATCTTAAAAACATTAAATGGAACAAAAGAAGCCATAAACAAAAAGCATATTTGCATGATTCCATTATAAACAAAGTTCAGGAATAAGAAAAACTGATTTCATGCTACTAGAAATCAGAAGAGCAATTGTCTAGCAGAGAGGGCTGAGAAATTGACTGAAAAGAGAAATTTGTGGATATATGGACATATTGTGTATTTTGAAATGGATGGAAGTTACATACATTTGCTAATGTTAACCAAGCTATATACTTATGATTTCTGCATTTTGCTGCATGTGTATTGTTATTGTTAGGTGCTGTTGAATCAGTGACCCTCATAGGGTTTTCAATAGTTGATTGTTTTAGGATTGTTTCAGGAGTGGACTGTCACATCTTTCTCCCATTTTTGCATTGCTGTGGATCCAACCCAAGTCCTCAGAAAGTGTGGAGGAGCACTCTATCAACTGAGCTAAACCCCAGCCCACATGCACATTATGCTTCAATAAATACTATTATAAAAACAAACACAACTATCAAAATCACTGGGGTTGAGGAGCTACCATTTCTTTTAGTGTTCATGGCTATTTCAGGTACTAAATTTGAGGAGATTAAGGACATTTTATTGCTCAAAGGACTACATTTTAGCTATCTGGAAAATTCAGCTGTTGCCAGTAACTAATTCCTTGAAGGTTCTAGAGAACTGCAATTTCTGGCTTTTTTCTCTCTCTCACAATTTTTCTCACATCACTCCGAACTTGCTTTACTTTAGGCATTTCAGCTGGGTATGTGTTCTTCTACAAGTGATTAACTGTTAGCACTCATAACACTTCAAACATTTCAAATAAATGGAAGCAGTGCTTTACACAGCAGGTAACAGGCTTATGGAGAAGTAATGAAACTCATTACCTTGAAGACTTATCACATTCAAAATAATAATAAAAATAGCTGCACACTGGCAAATACAATTATTTATATCAAATCTTAGATTTTATATCATAGCTCATAGATCCATAATAATTTTCGAAATGAAGATATGAATGATTTCAAGTTAATGATAAGGAGGTCAGCCAGTACTCTTTCATAACACATTCTTTGTAATTTCTATCAAGGACTAAATTCTGAGCTGAATGGATTAAATTTCTGACCAAAAATGGGGTTTTCATATAAATCAAATTCAGTCCTTGTCAGAATAAAGAATTTCTATATAAAACAATAGCATAAATCTTTGTGTTTTACAGAAATTTACATAAACACACAAATATAGCTTCCTTATCTGTCAAATTTCTTCATATTCAGAAGCACATTTTTATCTGAAACTTCATAGAAGAGTGATCTATTCAAGATCAACTATTATACTTGATAAAAACATTAAAAATAGTTCATGGACATCACGTTATTAATAAAGTACACATACTTAAGTAGGAAGATTAAGCATTTGTACATGTAAGTGTAATTCATTCCTTTCTCAATGATTTAGGAGACAGAATTTTTATCTAATAGGCATCATTCCAGGTATCTAATCAACTACAAGATATTGTATTTTTATCACAAGGCAGACATATTTCAAATTTGATTATAATTCATTGACCTGCAGTATGCACTCAGGTTTGATTTGTGCGGTCATCACCAGTAGGTTGAAGCTGACCACTAACTGAAAGAATTGTGAATCTAAAGATTTATAAATAGGTCATAAAAATAGCCTTTTAATTTACCAAGTTCTCTTTTAATGCTCCAAATTTGGATATTACCATGAAGTCAGATTGATATCTAGTTAATCCATGTCCTCACGGGTTACACTTGTACAGATCTTCAGCATCGCTTTCTGCCCAGGATATTACAGTGCATTCCTATTTGATGATCCTGCTTCCAGGCACACCTTGCTTAGCACTGCTGACATTGGTATCAAAGACAGTTTTCACAAGTTGTCCTGCTATTCAGGAGGTTTTGAATGTTAGAAAGACATATAAACCCCTGCTAAGAGCATAGGTGAAATTCTGTGGAAGATCTGTCATGGTACAACTGTGCAAATTTATGTAATCACATTTTTCCAACATACCAATTGGTACAGTGAGTGCTACCTCCTCTACCTACCTTCTTTGCTCGTCTTTAGACACAGTGTTGTCAATATCTGCTGTACATAATGAATAACTGGGAAGCATTAAAAACTTACCAAGAACTCTACCTGGGACATTGATAATATTTAAATCTCTACAGGCGATTCTCACTTACAATCAGGATCAAGGAGAAATGATATTGTAGGAAATAATAGAAATGCTTTCTGAAGTGGTACATTCTCCTTTAAAAGCATTTTCATCAAATGACCGTGGAAGCACTTGTCTTCCAGAGTCTTTACTGAGTAGTTTGTCTTTCTGTCTAGTTTTTCCACGACAATCTGTTCTTTTTGTGTTCCCATGTACATATTAGGCCCAATTCTGCTATAGTGTTTATCATATTTTCACAACATATTGCAAACACAAACACATGCAAACACATGCACACTCACACACACACAAATTTAGGAATTTCTTACCACATTAGAATTATCCCTAATATTTTTTGTATGTTACATTATGTTATCAGTTACAGTAGGCCTTGACTATCATTAAAACATGGGACCTGGTTGACATGCCCCAATTCACATCTTAATACCTTATCTTTTTCTTATGCTACCATTATTCTCTTTTCTGTTCCTTTCTCCTCTTCACTTACTTATAGCCCATTAGCCACTCAAAGAGATCTGGAAACTCCTTCTTCTTATGTTAGTCTGCACACTCAGGAACTCCAATTCCCCTCAAATTATCATTATTTATTTATTTGCCATTATCTGGTTGTCTTGTGTCCATGTTTTCCTCTTAAAACTGTAAGATCCTTGAAGGGGTTTCCATGTCTTGGACATATTTTATATTGAATGAATTGCTTAGAAAGCTAGTACATTCTCTGTGAAGGAGACTTCAGCAAATGCTTTTTTGTATGTCCTTTCTGACATCTTAGTGTACTTTGAGCATAAACCCGAAGGCTGTAACTAAGTATTATTGGTATGATTTCTCCATTTCATATGGCAATTGGACTTCCATAGATGTTACAGAAACTGTAAATTAGACATGAATTGCAATTAACATATTTCATAAGAATGATGTTTTTTCTTTCATGCATTTGATTTTCAGGATTGGATTTGATCTGTCATAGAAATAGCATGTGCCTACTTCCCACATCTCTTTTTAAAAATTCATAACGGTGTGGACAATCGTGATGGCTTCAGTCCTTAAAAGATCACCAACAAGCATGTGCGATAACTTATTTTGGGTACCAGGAGAGCCTATCTGTATCTGTATCTGGGAAACGATTTTGGGGGAATTTGTTACACATTGAAAAAATTATTCCATTGTACCTACTGAAAAAGGAGGCAACACTAAGGGAGGCAATGACCAGCATGCTAAGACTTTTCATAGTATGATATAACATTCAAAAGGAAATAGCAAAAGTCAGCTTGAACATCTCTATAGAACTCAGAATATGCATAAATCTTCATACTCTGAAACATTTCTGGGACTATGAGTATTCAGTGACTTGATGGATGGATCATTTCCCAGGATCTTTAATCCTCTATCATTAGGGCTGAAGGGATTTTTTTTAGTAATGCTATAGGAAGTACCTAACCAAAAAATGCAAGCCTTGAGAAGCCACACTGCATGCACTTTGTGATAATATGGGTTGAAAGAGATGATAAAGGTGAATGGTTTTTTGACCTCACCTTGACAGACATAAACATAACTGTATGTGTTAATTCAAACCTGAGATAGAGACAAATCAGCTTACACTTTTGACAGCTTCACTGCAGCTGGCTGCAGATATGTATCTTATTTTTTTTTACCCTTGGGATTTTACAAGGGACACACATTGTGGAGTAGATTGTAATGTAAAAAAACTACCCTTATTAGCAATTGACAGCTGTAGGTTTCTGTCGTCTTTAAGAAGAAAAGATGTCTGGTAATAAAGGAGCTTATCCATAAATCTGTATATGATGAAGGAGAAATCCTGTTAAAATTCTGTACAGATGGGAGCATTTCAGCACATAGCAGGCAGACGTTCTCCATCTTATTCTTTCTCTTAACATAATTCCTATCTCCCAAAGACTTCAGGATTTTATGTAGTGTTAAATAAAATTAATCACATACTTTAACTATAAAGACAGTGCAATTATTCGACACTATTAAGATGCATTCTTCCTATTCTGCATCAAGTACTTGAATCAGCCATTTACACCTGTTCACTCAGTTGTACCTGGAATCCAAAGCAGGTACTTCTGAAATGGCTGGTTGAGATTATAGTTAAAAGAGGGAAAACAGGGGTGACAAACTCACCTACTTTACACTGGAAACAAGTTTTTCTGGATCTTTTAATGTCAAACTTATTGCATGAATGGGGTCTATCTACTGCCTCCATTTCCTGCAATCGAATGATTTCTTTTCCCACCCTAGTGAAATTGCTCACTGAAATGGCTTAAGCTGGCTTCTTCATTTGTAAAATTCAACAATCCTTTTTAAGTCCTCATTTTTCTTGATGTTTTGGTACATTTAGCACATTTGGCCACTTATTCTATCATAAAACTCTTCTCCGATACCTAGGACAACATAATGTTTTGAAGTATGTACTCTTACTTTTCTGTTTCTTATTCTGCTTTATTTTTTCCTTCTCTAAGAGATCCAAGGATAAGATCATTTCTTGTGCTTTTTCTCTTCTCTCTTAACATCTCTTCCAAAGGTTTTACCTACTCACATCTCCAGCCATTATGCTAGGAAGAAAACTTCTAAGAATGAAGGAAGGCAGAAAGAAGTAATGCAAGAAAATGGGAAGGAAGGAAAAAAGGAAGGAAAGAAAGAAGGAAGGAAAGAAAGAAGGAAAGAAAAAAGAAAGGAAGAATCACAAATCTTCTATAGAATTAATCTGCTAAATTTTCACCTTACCAATTGCAGTTAATATAAGGACAGAATCTCCTCTGAACTTTGACATTTTTACTTTCAATTAGTTTCTAATTCTTACGATGTTTTCTTTACCATCTTTTTTGAATAAATGCTGTTTTCTAGTTTCACTGCCTCTAGTCTAGTCCTCAATTATTGTCACATCATCCTTTTAGCATTCTACAAGAAAATCCAGCCTCTGTATGCTTTCATTTGTTCTTATTTTGACTATGTGATTAATATTCCTAAAATATAAATTGTATCACATTATGTCCATATTCAGTACCATTTGTATCTTTTTTTTGGTTCAGTATAAACTGCAATAAGACAGGGGTTTTATTTACCTCATTTATTATATCCTCAGTTAATAGATGACTGATAGTAAAATTTCAGTATGTATTGTTTAGTGAATAATACAATATAAAATCTAAATGTAGCTGGAGTTGAATGTTTTCTACAGTATAATCCCAGTTACTTCTTTAAATCAATCGTTCTTTGCTCTTCTCTGAGGATCTTGCCTGCAAATAGATTAATCTACTTCTTACTCTCCAAATATATTGTATAGACCCATTCAATCACTCCTTTTGAGGAATTCTCAGAATAATTCTCTCATCCTAAATTTCTGCTTTCGAAACTATTTTAGTAGCATATATTATTTGCACAAAACAATGGGTTCCATTATGATATTTATACAAATGTATAAAATGAATTTTTATCATATTCACTCTTCCTTCAAATTTTCTTGTCCCCTTTCCTGGTTGATCCTTCCTCTCCCCAAATAGTCTCACTTCTAC
This sequence comes from Pedetes capensis, assembly GCA_007922755.1. Classification (NCBI taxonomy): domain Eukaryota; kingdom Metazoa; phylum Chordata; class Mammalia; order Rodentia; family Pedetidae; genus Pedetes; species Pedetes capensis. The sequence goes on along the minus strand of VMDO01006185.1, from coordinate 56,864 downwards.
TTTCATGCCTTTTAAAAAAACCTAGATTCCACATATGTGAGAGAAAACATGCAGTATTTTTCTTTCTGAGTCTGTCTTGTTCTGTTTCATGATGATCTCCAGTTTTACCCATTTTCATAAAAATGACATAATTTTGTTATTCTTTATGACTGTATAATACTCCATTATGCATAAGCACCACATTTTCATTATTCATCTAGGCATTGACAGGCATCTAGGCTGATCCCATAACTTGGCTATTGTGAATAGTGCTAAAATGAATATGAATGTGCAGGTATCTCTCTTCTATGCTGACTTGATTCCCTTAAGTATAAATGCAGGAGTAACATAGAAAGATCATTTGTATACTTATTTTTAGTTTTTTAAGGAAACTCCATATTGATTTCCATAAAGACTGAACTAATTTACATTCCCACTGAGTGTGTAAGGGTTCCTTCCCCACACCATCCTCTCCAGCATTTGTTGTTTGTTTTTTTGATGCTAGCCATTCTGACTGGGATGAGATAAAATTGCGATGTAGTTTTGATTGCATTTCCTTTATGACTAAGGAAATTGAACACTTTTTCATGTATTTACTGCCCATTTGTACTTCTTCATTTTAGAACTGTCTGCTGAATTCACTTGCCCATTTACTGGATTATTTGTTTTTTTAGTATTCAATTTTTTGAATTCTGAATATTAATCCCTTGTCCGATGAATAGCCAGCAAATATTTTCTCCACTTCTATAGGCCAGCTTTTCATTCCATATTTCCCCTTGCTGTGAAGAAGCCGTATAATTTTATATAATCCTATTTGTCAGTTCTCATTATTTTGTCTTGAGCTATTGGAGTCCTATTCATAAAACATCTTGAAGTGTTTTTTCTATTTTATCATTTAGGAATTTCAGAGTTTCAGGTCTTACCCTAATGTCTTGGATCCATTTTGAGTTGATTTTTTTTTTTACTGCATCAGGGGTAAGAACTAGTTTCATTCTTCTACATGTGCATACTCAATTTTCACAGAACTACTTGTTGAAGAGGCTGTCTTTGCTCTAATGTATGTTTTTGGCACCTTTGTGGAAAATCATATGGCTATAGCTGTGTCAGTTTATTTCTGGGTCCACTGTTCTATTCCACTGTGCATGTCTGTTTTTGTTCTGCTTTCTAAATCTTGTTTATGCTTAAAATTCTAACTTTTGACTTCCTCAAAACTGAACTTTTGTTTTTATGTTTATTGAAGGATTTCCCTGTGCCACACACTTTGCCAACTGTTTTCCATATATTATAATTTACATTTCATGTGCACCAGGTAAGGTAAGTATCAGTTTCACCTAGTATATAACTGAAGGCATCACAGCTTTGAGAAACAAAGACACACATCAGTTGAATTGTAGAGTTGCAATGTGGACCCTGTGCTAAACTCTTAGTACCCTTGGCCTTCATAGTTAAAACATTCTCCTCTGAACTCACCATGTGTATCTGTGTGGCTCACTTGACATTATTCACATTTCTTTGCATTTTTATCCTGTAATTTTTCGTTTATGTTAACCTTGTATCTCAAGCGTAGAGAATGTACATTGCTTTTTATCCCTCCTCATGCATAGCATAGATCTAAGCAGAGATACAAAAATTATTCTGGAATAATTATCACTTCAAAAACCTTGTGGATCAAATATACTTTTTGGCCTGGTAAACTAATCACTGAATAGTTATTACATGTTCAGAGCTTTATATTAACACAAACATCAAATTCACTTGATAAAATATCTTATCAGAATTGTGGTAGCACAAAATAAAAACACCTCTTTATTTATGTGAATAATTAAAAATAAATATCAGGCATGTCCCATTCCTACTCATTTAAGTCATTTTAATGACACTTGGAACATAATGCTAGACTTTGCAAAAGGTCTCTTAGGAGAAAAGGGCAACACCACTAAATAAAGATGGATGATCATTCGGGGGCAAACTTGAAAGGAGGTGGCATTTATACAAAATGCAATTTACTCTTGACAGTAATTTTCTGAATTTCCCTGGTTATTACTGAAGATATATGTGTGTTTGAATAAGAACACTCCTTCTTTCCCTTCTAGCCAGCTGCTCTGTTTGATCCTGCAGTGAAGTCACCATCCTGTGTTAATGGCTTCACAGTTTGTTCCTGCAGAAAAAAAATTATTATGATGTCACAAATTTGTCATTTTGACTTCACTGCGGGGTCAGGCTGAGGGAGAAAATGGGTTGTAAAGAATAAAATCTTTCAGGCAGAAACTTTTTTCTCTTTGTAACAAGAAATAGATAGTGTTAGGACATGCACTTAAAATCAAATAGATGAAAGGGTTCATGACTTTAAATGTTCACAGGTATCACTTTAGAAATAATCCATCTGAAATTCTCTACATCTAGGGCATTCTTTCTCCTCCTTTCCCTATATACACCCAAAAGACCCCAATTTCAAAAAGGAAAGTTTCCTTTCCTGGAATTGTATTTTTTCAACCTTTTAAGCTATTTGAGGAGTCAAATAATATAGCATCATTGCATAATAATCAAAGTGTTACATTGTCTGAGCACTTTTAAGTTAGTGCACATACACTTTGGGTTTAAGACAGCAGGGTAGAAGCAAGCTTATTCTCCGTTCCGAAATCCATCAAAAATAATGAGAAGAAACTTTTAAAAAGAAGATAAAATAACTTTTAGCTAAAATGAAAAAAAGAAATGGAATGTCAAACTACTAACTATTTGCACATTCACTAAATGAAGTGAAATCTAGGCTAAAACAGAGCAGGATGCTGAGAGATAATACATGCCTCCTTGGACATTAATGGGTATAGATTTTTCCAAAGTAAATGTTACAGTCCAGAAAGCCATATACAATAATTCTTTGATTGAAAATGACAAGATTCAGAGGATGCAGTGGTTGCAGAAAACTGAAGAGCCTCTCTGCAGAATGAAAGTTTCAAAGCATAGAATGGCATGAGGGGTATCACTAAATTAGGAACCAAAGGGTTGCTGGCTATTACTATTGACTACAGGAGGGGTGTCAGGGTAAGTGAGGGCGAGGGCCACAGGTGAAGCTGGTTGAAGAGGGCGCAGCACAGGGGAGATGATACACAAAAGGATTTCCTGTGAGGCACAGTGATTGTTTTAACATGAAGGCAGGGGAGGCAGGCACTCAGAAAAAAAGAAGCCACTAATATGGTGGGAGAGTGCTTGAGGTCATAAATTTTAGTCTAGGCTCTGAAATTCCCTCTTTTACAACTCATTTTCCTCAATCCTCCTGTACATCAATTTTCAGCCAGGTAGCTAGTCTCATTTAAACGTGAGTAAAACTTGTTGTTGTTAGGTGACATCGATTGATGTCTGACTTATAGTGACCCTATGTACAACAGGCAAAACACTATTGTTAGTGCTTCTCTGATATTCCTAGGATTTTCAATGGCTGATTGTTTTTTCAAAGTGGGTTGCCAGGTTCTTCTCCCAAGCCTACAGCACCTGGTGTTCCCAGGTGGTCTCTCACTCAAGTATTAACCAGGCCTGACCCTGCTTAACTTCCAAGATCTGACAAGATCGGACACCACAATGGTACAGCTGCAGGCTGTATCAACAAATAAACCATAGGGAAAAATAATTATATGCAAACAGTAACTAAGAAATCTAGGGATGGGGTTTAGCTCAGTTGGTACAGTGCTACTCCGCATTCTGAGGATGTGGGTTCAACCATTAGCCTCACAAAAATGGTAGAAGGACGTGGTAGTCCACTCCCAAAGCAATCGGGGGAAACAACCAGTCATTGAAAACCTTATGAGAGTTGCTAAAAACAACAACTAAATCTATGTCATAAGAGCGTGCAGCCTCCCTCAAAGAAGTCAGAGAAGAAATGTAAGGGCTCAAATAAATGAATGCGTACAACAGAAGAAAGTTAAAAGAAGCTGTTAGTACTCTGAAGAGGAAAAGGGCAGATGAAACAACAGAAATTAAACCATACTATAAAGGAATTTAAAATATATTCAAAGCGGCTGAAAGTGTAGTGACAGATATGATGGGATTAGTGAAAGGAATGCATAAAATTAAATGAAAAGATCAATAATGTAAAAATAATAAGATGAAAGAGAATGAAAAATAAATTTAAATTATGCATATGAAATGTTCCTGAAGAAAGGAACAAGGACACAAAAAGAAAAAAACATTCAAATACATATTAAGCAAAGGTCCTGGAACAAAAGAAAGACTTGCATTTATACCTCAAAAAGTCATTTGGTATCCTGGGGAAAAATACAGAATTATCAATGTCAAACTTGGTCAAGTTACTTATTTCAATATCAAAGAAAGAATCATCTAAACAATGTGAAATAAAACAAGTTAAAAATCAGATTTTCCTCCTCAACCTTCCATCGCAGAAATCAAGGCCAGAAGACAATAGAAATGATGTTGTGTGTTATGAAGGAAAGATACTGTGGTCCATGATTTATGGTCAGACCAGTTGTCTTTTACATATAAAAGGCAACAGGCAGACCCTTCATGCAGAGAAGAATTGGGTAATGTGACAAGAAACTTTTTTAAAAGTACTTGCTGGATTTTGCCAGCCAGAAGATGAGTCAGAATGAAACCGTTGAGCAGAGAAACAAAGTCAAAAAAGTTCTGAATTTATTAAGATATAAAATCATGACAAATGTCTAGACCTTAGCTGGGTGTGGTGGCGCATGCCTGTAATACCAGCAACTTGGGAGGCAGGTGCAGGAGGATCGCATGTTTGAGACCAGAGGCAGTCTGTGTAATTTAGCTAGATCCTGTCTCAAAAAGTAAAAAAATGGGCTGAGGGTGCAGCTCTGTGGTACAGCACTTGCAAAGCAGGAGGCCCTGGGTTCAACCCCCAGTACCCAAGTACCACAAAAAAAAGTCTAGAACTTAAAGCTGAAGGACAGTATATAAACACTATCAAGTAGACAACAGAAAGAAAAAAAAAAAACAGAGAAAATTGTGGAAAATATAGTAAAGAAGATGAGTGAAAGTGTAAGACAAGTTTATTCATCTATCATCATGGACAGTCAATTAATTTGTGTAAATTCAATTTTTTTTTTTTTGGTGGTATTGGGGGTTGAACCCAGGGCCTTGTGCTTGCATGCTCTGCAAGTGCTGGACCACTGAGTTTCACCCTCAGCCCATTTTTTATTTTGTTGAGATGGTCTCACTAAGTTACGCAGACTGCCTCTGGTCTTGAACTTGCGATCCTCCTGCCTCTGCTTCCCGAGTCGCTGTGATTACAGGCGTGTGCCACCACGCCCATCTTAAATTCAAAATTTATAGTTAAAAATTTAGAATTAAAACTTATAAGTATTTTATTACATCTTTATTCAAATAAATGAGCTATTTTGTTGTTGTTAGGTGACTTCCAGTCAGGTCTGACTCATAGTGACCCTATGTACAACAGAACGAAACACTCCCCAACTATGTACCTGGCATATGATTTTAGTTTAAGACCACTATTGAAGACACTGTGTCAATCCATCTAGTTGAGGCTTTCCTTTTTTTCATTGACCTGCCACTCTCTCAAATATGATGTCCTCCTCCAGTGATTGGTCCCTTCTGACTATGTGTCCAAAATACATAAGATACAGTCTAGCCATCCTTGATTCCAAAGAGCACACTGGTTGCACTTCTAGGACAGATCTGCTGGTTCTTTTGGCAGTTCATGGTATATTCAATATTCATCTCCAGCACTATAATTCAAAAGCATCAATTCTTCTCCTTTCTCCCTTATTCAATGTCCAACTTTAGCAGCCATTGAAAATATCATAGCATGAATCAAGCATACCTTTATCTTCCATGTGACATCTTTATTTTTCAACACTTTAAGGAGGTCCTTCACAATAGCTTTTCTCAATGCAATGCATCTTTTGATTTCTTGACTGCTGCTTCCACAGGTGGTATTGTTAGGTGCTGTCAAGTTGTGTTGACTTGTAGGAACCCTTATAGGGTTTTCAATGGCTGATTTTTTCAGGGTTGCCTTAGGAGTGGATTGCCCCAAGTCCTTCTTTCATTTTTGCGGTGCTGGGAATCAAACCCAGGACCTCAGAGACTGCAGAGCAGGGCTCTACCAACTGAGCTAAATCCCAGACCCATAAATTCTGTGAGGCTGCCAGGCAAGGTATTGGTGCTTGCCCTGCTATTCCTAGAGATTTCAGTGGCCCTTTGTTTTTGTTTTTGTTTTTTTTAATAGAAATTTTTAATGTACATCATAATGTGATTCATTTTGACATGCTTTCATTGTGACATTTTCATATATGCATTTTGATAAACATTATTCATATAGGTTACCCCTTACCCTCCCCTATGCTTCCCCCCCTCCAAGGACATATAGAAAAATACTACTAAGTAAAAGATAGAGAAGACTGAGATGGGAAACTTGGTGGGCCTTTGTTTTAAGGGGCCTGCTGCTGCTCTCATTCTCCCATAGGGAGAAGGGAGAAGCACTCTGTTGACTGAATCAGTACCCCAGCCCATGTTGATTATTGTTGTTGTTGTTGTTGTTGTTGTTGTTAGGTGCCTTCCAGTCAGTGTCCAACTCATAGCCACCCTACATACAACAGGTGAAACAGTATTGTCAGTGCTTCTCTGCTGTTCATAGGGTTTTCAATGGCAGATTGATTTTTGGGAGTGGGTTGCTGGGTCCTTCTCCCAAGCCTACAGCACCCGGTGTTCCCAGGTGGTCTCCCATCTAAGTACTAACCAAGCCCAACCCTGCTTAGCTTCTGAGATCTGATGAGATCGGATGCCACAGGGCTACGGCTGCAGGCCATGTTAATTATAGAACCAAATAAAAGCAAAATATTGGGCAACTTCAATCTTTTCTCCATGTATCATGAAGTTGTGTACTGACCCAGTTATATAATTTTTGTTTTGCTGATGTTGAGTCACAATACATACTGAAGGCTGTGTTATTTGATCTTCGTCAGTAAATATTTCAAATCCTCTTCACTTTCAGCATGCAGAGTTGTGTTATCTGTATAGCACAGGTTGTTAATGAATCTTTCGCCAATCATGATATCATGTTCTTCTTAAGTCCAGCTTCTCAGATTATTTGCTCTGCATAGTGATTCAACAAGTACAGTGAAAGGATACAATCCTGATGCACACCTTTATCAACTTTAAACTAGGCAGTGTTTCTTTGTTCTGTTTGAACCACTGCCTTCTGGTCCACACAGATTCCTCATGAGTACAATTAAAGACTCTGGTATTCCTATTCTTCACAGTGTTATCCATAATTTGTTATGATCCACAGAGTCAAATGCCCTTTCATAATTCATAAAACATGGGTAGATATCTTTCTGATATTATCTGCTTTTGGCTAATACCCATCTGATATTAGCAATGATGTCCCTGGTTTCACATCCTTCTCTGAATCTGGCTTGATTTTCTGGCAGTTTTCTGTCTATATACTGCTACAGTTACTTTTAAATGATCTTTAGAAGAATTTTGCTTGTGTGTGATACTAATAATATCATTCAATAGTTTCCATGTTTGGTTGGATCACCTTTCTTTGGAATAGGAACAAATACAGATCTCTTCCAGTCCCTTGGCCAGGTAGCTGTTTTCCAAATCTCTTCAGTGCTGCATCTGTTTTTGGAAACATCTCTAATGGTATTCCATTAATTCCTGGAGGCTTGTGTTTCACCAGTTCCTTCAAGGCAGCCTCCACTTCTTTCTTCACTTTAGGAACTAATAATTATGTATTGAGCCTGCAGCCATAGCCCTGTGGAATCCGATCCCGTCAGATCTCGGAAGCTAAGCAGGGTTGGGCCCCATTAGTACCTGGATGGGAGACCACCTGGGAACACCAGGTGCTGTAGGCTTGGGAGAAGGACCTGACAACCCCCTCCCAAAAATCAATCTGCCATTGAAAACCCTATGAACAGCAGAGAAGCACTGACAGTAGTGTTTCCCCTGTTGTACAGAGGGTCGCTATGAGTCGGATACTGACTTGATGGCACCTAACAACAACAACAACAACAATTATGTATTGAAACATTTATATAAATTCTAGTATTTTATCTCTATTTTTTCTATTTTTTTAAATTCAAAGAATCAAATTAATATTTATACTAAACTAGTTTATATGAGAACTGGAGGTTAGCTCAGTTGGTAGGGTACTGCTCTGTGTGCTCTGAGGTCCTGGGTTCAATCCCCAGGACCACAAAAATGGGAGAAGGACCTGGGAGCCCTTTTCTGTAAATAGTCCTGAAACAATCAGCCATTGAAAACCCTAGAATAGTAGAGAAAAACTGACATAGTGCCAGGTATGGCACTATGGTTGGGTAGTGTTTTGTTGTGTTTTACATAGGGTCGCTATGAATCAGATTTGACTGGATAGCACCTAAAAATAATTTTATATGATGTGATTCCATTCTGTCAAATCATTAATTCAAGCATTTGTATTTATGTGTTGTCTATCTACCTAAGGATCACATCAGATAGGCTTCTTTAGAGAAAAAATTTTCTGGCACCAGCTCTAATCTTGGTCATCCTTATAATTTTCCATCTATGTACAGATATAAAGGAATACCTTAAATAAAAATTTCCTAAAATTAATGAAGATTATTTCTCCTTTGGGAGTTTTGAAGTGATATTTTACTTTCTATTTGTTTTCTATCATTGATTGAACTTTTATTTTTATTGTGATTTAAAAAATTTTTAAATCCATACTGGAGGATTTGCAAGACTTCACAAGAGTTTGTCATCCTTATTTCTAAAATATATGATAAAGAAAGTCCAGGCCAGGTGCAGTAGTGCAGGCCTGTAACCCCAGCATCTTGGGAGGTGAAGGCAGGAGGATTGCAAATTCCAGGCCAGAGGCAGCTTTCTTAATTTAGCAAGATGATCTCAAGATAAAATATATAAAGAGGAGAGGGGTCCAGTTCAGTGGTAGAGTGCTTGCAAAGTACATGGGAATCTTAGGGTTCAACCTCCAATTACCTCAAAAAACATCCTTTGTTTAGTTTGAATAAATAATCATTGGGTGGTTGCAACTGCAAATAGTACAATTTAAGAGTTTTTATAAGTTGCTCTGGAAGTTTTATTTTTCAAATTCCTCTCTTGGTTTCAACCTCATTGTTCAACCTCCTCCTTCGACTGCTATTCTATGTCCCCATTTCTAGAATCCCTATTTAGCACTAGGTCTCTTTTCCTAGGTAGCATAGAATTTCACCAAGCTTAATACTGCATTTTTATACTTTCTGTAGGCTCTTTTTAGAACAAAGCCCTTCTAGAGCCTTGACTCTTATCTCTTGGTTGATGACTACCTGATCAATTTCTCCAGCACTGTCCTCTCTTCTGAGCTCCATTTTTCTTCTTTAACTCCATGTGAAATTTATTCATTTTAATTGCTGCCATCTTCTCAAAATCAGGTTGGGTAAAATAGACTTGTTTCCTTAAAAACAAACAAGCTACACACACACACACACACACATACACACACACACACACTAACAATGACAAGACCTTATTCTGCTTTCAAAACGCTTTTATTAAAACCTATTAACTGTCAAATGTTTCAAATGGAGCTGCCATATTAACACTATAGTTCTTCACCTCCCACTTAATTTGAAGCTGGCAATAATTTGTTTTTTTATTTCTCCTTTTCTCAAACTCTTCTCATCAAGGTCATCAATTATTATCATGTAACTAATCTGATAGCAAATGTTTTTAGGTTTCATTCTATTTATCTACTAAACAACATCCAATACTGTTAAACACTTTCGCAGTCAGAAAAAATTATTTCTTTAATCTCTCAAACTACATCCTTCTCAGTTTTTTCTTTCACACTGCACTTTTCAATCTTCACTCCCACTACAACCTCCACTTGGCTTTTGAATACTACAGATGTGCAAGTCTTGTTTGGAGTCTCTTACTGTGAATTTTCCTCCCATATTACCCATATAGTAGATTTTACCCATATCCATGACCAATCTGTCCTAGGGACTTTCACAGTTAGACCTGGAGTCTAGGATGTTCCTCTGTCTCAGATCCATATTTCTATTTTTCTACTTTACCCCTTCAGTACAATGTCTCAGATCAACTTGTCCAGGAACAATTTCCTGATTCCCTTTCCCACACCTATACCCACACTGTTCCTTCTCCATGGAGTACTCTTTACATCATTTGCCTAGTTAGTACAACTTTTTCAAAGAAGATTTCCCTGGACTAGCCAACTAACCCATGTATTATTGCTGCACAAGTTTACTGCTTCCTTTGTTTAATATTGATTTGGTTATAATTAATATATTTGTTATTTGATTAATGTCAATTTTCCTCTCAAAAGCCTGGGTCAATATGTATATGTAAGATTATATATATGCATATGTATCCGTCCATATATATAGAATATTTATTCTATAAATACATATAATTAATATAATAATATATTATTCATTGAATTAATGTCTATCTGTGATTGTAAGCTTCTTTGAATGCTATGGCTTTGCACAGTGTGTCCTCAATAATTATTTATTGAAATAGTGTATTTTTGAATAAGTGAGTAGATAGTAGAGCATTCTCTGTATCATCCAGCCTTAAAGCCTTGTCATCTTTGTTTTGACTTCAGCTACACACTGGATGTCTACAGCCATACCATTCTGGCATCTGATCTTGTCAGGCCTTGGAAACTAAGTAGGGTAGAGCCTGATTAGTAGTTAGATGGGAGACCACCTAGGAAAACCAGGTGCTGTAGGCTGGAGAGAAGGACATGGCAACCCACTCCCTAAACAATCACCCATTGAAAAATCCAATGAATAGCATGTAAGGACTGACAATAGTACCCGGCATGGCACATTGTTGGGTAGTATTTTGTCTGTTGTGCATAAGGTCACTATGAGTCAGACCCAACTGGACATAATGCAACAATAGCAATAAATACTATATATGTGGCCATTATCAAGTATCTTTGAAATAAAACATCTCTATTAGTTTACCTTTTACTTTAAATTTCTATTGATGTTATTTTCACGCATGTCCTCATCATCCACAGCATCCAATGTTTAATCTACTACAAAATTCAAATTTGGTTCCTATGCATCCATTTCAATATTTATAATACTGTCAGAGTAAACATATGAGAACTATATTTTGTACCTTTTATGCTCCCATAAAAACGTCTTTTAACATCTTAAATTAATTATTAAATGAAATTCATGCTTCGTGGCTTGGAACTGCCCCTTTGTTCTCTTAAGATGGTTTGCACAATTTAGTATCTTTGCTCCCTATGCTTCTCCTCCTGGAAACCTACTCCTTTGCTTTGTTGGTTGGTTGTTTTTTGGAAACAGGACCTTCCCATATAGCCTAGGCTGACCTCTCATTTGCAATGTTCCACCACGCCTGGTTGGAATGTGCCTCTTAAATCCTGCCACCTTCACAGTACACATGCACATATACATAATGAGATTCTTTCCTAAGTGAAGGCCAGCCAAATGTTACCTCCTGTGAGATATTCCCCTACACCTCATCTAAAAATGTTCTTTCTCTCATGTGACACTCTGTCTACCACACACAATATAACATACACCAATTTTGACTTTTAATCAAATGCTTGCATAATTTTTCAAAAGAACATATGTATGTTGTGTGTGCTATAGCTTGCTGAGTAAATTTTAAGTTGCTCCAAGGTAAGGACATTGTCTTCTGTTTTCTTTATTAAAATTATTTTGATTGTACATATTTTGAGTAGAATGATAATTCAGTAATATATACACTGTGTGATTATCAAATCAGGATGGTTGATGCTTCCATTTCCTTAAATATTTTATGTAAAAAATTAGATTAACATGTCTTCAATTTTATTTCTGATTGCCTAGAATTATAGTTGATACCAAAACACTTTTTATTGGTTTTAGGATAGAAGAATGACATATATAAGGATTGTTGTTGTTAGGTGCCTGAGAGTCCTGTCCGACTCATAGCAACCCTCATAGGGTTTTCAGTGGCTGATTGTTTTGTGATTGCCTGGGGACTGGATTGCCGTATCCTTCTCCCAGTTTTGTGGTGCACGGAATTGAACTGGGGACCTCAGAGACTGCACAGCAGCACTGTACCAATTGAGCTACATCTCAGCTCCTATATAAGGATAGAGGCTAGCAATGGGCCATGGTTATAATGATGTTTTTTTTTTCAAAAGAATCATTATTAGTAGTAGAAATAAAACTATTTGCAATAACTGTGAGATATATATATATATATATATATATATATATATATATATATATATATATTTGTTGTTGTTGTTAGGTGCCGTCGAGTTGGTATCCGACTCATAGCGACCCTCTGTACAACAGGGGAAACACTATTGTCAGTGCTTCTCTGCGGTTCATAGGGTTTTAAATGGCAGATTGATTTTTGGGAGGGGGTTGTCAGGTCCTTCTCCCAAGCCTACAGCACCTGGTGTTCCCAGGTGGTCTCCCATCCAGGTACTAACCAGGCCAGACCCTGCTTAGCTTCCAAGATCTGACGGGATTGGATGCCACAGGGCTACGGCTGCAGGAGATATATATATATATATATATATATATATATATATATATATATATATAAATGTCTTTGTAGTTAATCACCTCATTATATCTCATGGGTGACTTGGACTAACTCAACATTAATAATAAGAAAACTGACATACCTATTATTCAAATTTCTGGAAATGAATTTAAATCTTACATATTTCTCTGCCTAAGTCAGAAATAGCAATTTTATTTATTTGTTTTTTGTTTCATGTTTGAAGCACACATAATAGAAGCTTCTAAAATAAATTTAGAGATTAATGAAGATGTTGCTAATGTACAGAAAGTTTACATGATTGCATTAATGTTTATGCTGTTTTAAAGATTTTAAACTCATCCTAACTGTGCAAGAAGCCTTTAAATTTGGGCATTCTGGTAGAAAATTGATTGAAGATAAATTATAAATAAGTAAGATACTAAATTTCAATATATGGAGAGAAAAAGGGAGGGAAGGAGGGAAGTTCGGGGAGAGAGAGCGTGCGCACCCCAGAGAGAGAGAGAGAGAGAGAGAGAGAGAGAGATTTCCTGACTTTTGTACCAGTGCCAAAAAATTAAATAGTACTAATAAAAATGTTTTAAGACTACATGGAAATGAGTTCATTTTGCTCAAATCAGTTCAAGAAAATTTGGACCCTTTAAAGTTGACCTCATTAATTTCATGATCTTTGGATGGCACAAAGCACCCCAACTGTGCAGATTAGGTTGTACCTTTGAAATCCACCAGCATCATATATCGCTGAAGATTAAAAAAATACAACATAAAACTCTGAACTTGTGTAATTAAAATTCAGGCTTTTTTTCAAATAGCTCTTGCATGCAAGTTATAATCATTTGAAAGTCTTTTAGAAAATAAAATAGATATAATGTGGAGCAGTAATTAATCATTTCTTTCTTAAACATGGCTTCTCCTAAAGCTTGGAGATGGGGAATGTTTCCTGTAAGTTTTCTGGGTAGATATATGCATCACTCTTCCCTTGACCTTGACACTAACACAGAGTAACAAACCTTTCAAAACTCAAAATTAGTCAATATGAATTAATCTGCCTGCAGTTCCTATGAGTAAAAAATGGACACTTCTGCTGTATTACTTTGACAGAGCAGTGATTATTAGATATTTACTGCCACCCACTGAGTTGTCCAAGCTTGACAAATATTACAAATTTTGTAACCCTTTATTTATGAGAGTTCATGCCAGATCCAAGAAAAGTTTCCTACCTTTTTACAAATGGTAGCTTTTATATTCCTTCTCCAATAGGCAGTTTTAGTTACTAGGCAGTATTTATACATATGGTAGGGTTATTTTAGTTTTTTTTTTTTTGTTGTTGTTGTTGTTGTTTGTTTTTGAGATACTGGGGGTTGAACCCAGGGCCTCGAGCTTGCAAGCTTTGCAAGAGCTGTACCACTGAGCTGCACCCCCAGCATAATTTTTTTTACTTTTTTGAGACAGAGTCTGGCTAAGTTACACAGACTGCCTCTGGTCTTGAACTTGCGATCCTCCTGCCTCTGCCTCCTGAGTCTCTGGGATTACAGACATTGGCCACCACGCTGGGCCACAAATGATAGTTTTAACTGAACTATTTTGCATGTTGTTTTAGAACATGCTTTTCAGAAAGACTGATGCTACAAAAGTAGGATTTACAATCTCTGGTACCAGACTGCTTGGGACTCATCAAATTATAAGACAACTTCTGCTTTTTATTTCTGGAGTGAGTTTGGATATATTTTCCTCACTGTATGTTGGCTGTAAAAAAAAGTAAACATAATGATTTGACATTTAAAGAATTGGTGGGAGACTCTGATTTATTTTGCTGGAAAAGCAATCCCGCTCTCCTGAGCCCTATATCCCTTATAGTCATAAGAAGCACAATTTGCGTTACTGAACTTACTCCTCTCTGATGGCTTCTCCACTTATGAATGATTACAGAAATGAGCAAGTAGGTTTGGTATGTATGGAATAATGATGCAAGGGTTCAAGCACTAAGCCGTCGTCTTGAATGCTGTGTAGATCAAAGCCAGACAATTCTCTACCAACAACTATATTGCTAGAGCCCTGCCTTTCTCTCTTAGAAATGCATCCTGTGATGAGAATTTCCTGATTCATATGAAAGGCTTGATTTGGAGGGTTATAGGATTTTTTTTCTAAGATGGAGAAACTACCAAACTGTGTTTACAGATGTGTATGTTCATAATCTAGTACTGTGATCCTATGAAGAATAAATCCAATTTGCCTTCCAAATGTAGGGAACTATTTCCTTTATTTCATTGCTTAACTCCTAGGCAAACAGGCAACTGGAAACATTTGTAATTGATCAAAGGGAAGAAGGAATGCCAGGCACACACTTTCCATCATGTATGGTGTCCTTCTATATTGTTGTTGGGTGCTGTCGAGTTGGAGTCAACTCATAGTGACCCTATGTCAGTAGAACGAAACACTACCCAACACTGTGCAAAGCACATGATCTTTTAACAGTTGGGTACAATGTTGCAGCCACTGTTTCTTCTAATTTTGAGTAGTGCCACATCAGCAAAGGGAAGTCCCAGGGCCTTTACTCCTTGTCACTAAGGTCAACTCTACTTTGAGAAGTCAACTCTTCCCCAGTCATTCATTTCTTGGGGGCTTGCCTTGGGGGCAAATTTTCTGGCACTATATTTGACAGCATTTTTCTTCTATTGATAGGGTTTTCAATGGGTAATTGTTTAGGGAGTGGGCTGCCAGGTCCTTCTTCCTAGTCTGTACTAGTCTGTAATTATTTGTTGTTGTTGTTGTTAGGTGCCGTCGTGTTGGTATCTGACTCATAGCGGCCCTCATAGGGTTTTCAATGGCTATTTCGGGATTGCCTTGGGAGTGGATTGCCAGGCCCTTCTCCCATTTTTGTGGTGCTGGGAATTGAACTCGGGACGTCAGAGACTGCAGCGCAGCGCTCTACCAACTGAGCTAAATCCCAGCCCTAACTATTTGTTAGACTGTGTTAAATACTTTCTCTTAAGTAAACTAAAAAATTTTCTGTTTTCATCATTTGGCAAAATACTACATTGCCCAATAGAAAGAAAACATATATACATGAATAAATTTTCAAAACATCAGTTAAACATTGAGTGAGTTCAGATACTTATATTTTCTATTTTAACAAGCCAATTATTTGTGATAATATTATGTGGTACTGAGACTACAAATGGATGCTAATTGAGTTAAGTCAGGACTGTGGATCTTGATTGTTGAACACTTGTAGCGTTGACTCAGAGTATCCTCTAGCATTTTAAAAATTCCTTGTCAGGATTTTGTATATAATCCTCACTCTCCATCTCAGAAAGATTGTTAAAGGGTCACTTTCAGGTAACAAATTTAAGGATACTCAATTCTCTTATATAAATTGGCATGTAAAAGTAGCATATAACATATATACATCTTTACGCGTTAGATACTCTCTAAATTACTTGTTGTTGTTGTTGTTGTTGTTAGGTGCCATCGAGTCGGTATCCTACTCATAGCGACCCTCATAGGGTTTTCAATGGCTGACTGTTTCGGGATTGCCTTGGGAGTGGGTTGCCACGTCCTTCTCCCATTTTTGTGGTGCTGGGAATTGAACTCGGGACCTCAGAGACTGCAGCGCAGCACTCTACCAACTGAGCTAAATCCCAGCCCCTAAATTACTTATAACACCTAATTCATTATTTGTGTTATATAAATAGTTATAATACTCTATTGTTTAGGGAATTGTTCTTAGGTGCTGATGATTGGATCTGACTCATAGCAACCCTATGTATAATAGAACAACACACTCCCCAACACTGTGCCGTGCCCAGCACTATGTCAGTTCTTCTCTGGTATTCATAGGGTTTTTGATGACTGGTTATTTTTGTGGGATTGTTTTGGGACTGGGCTGCCAGATTCTTCTCCCATTTTTGTTGTACTGAGGATCGAACCCAGGGCCTCTGAGAGCACAGAGAAAGCACTCTACCAACTGACCAAAAGCCTAGCCTGTAGTTCAGGGAATAGTGCAAGAAAAAAAAGAAAGTCTGTGCATATTTAGTACAGATGCATTTTTTTCCCCTAAGTATTTTCCATTGCAATAGGTTGAATCCACAGATGTGGAACCCATGCACATGAAAGCCCAATTGTATAAATGTAAATTTTCAGCTACTCCTGAAAATAAAAAGATATGGCCATTTGGCTACACTGGCCCTGCATTCCTACCTGGAAGCAGGAGGTTGGAGTTGAGCAGCCC
This sequence comes from Pedetes capensis, assembly GCA_007922755.1. NCBI lineage: Eukaryota > Metazoa > Chordata > Mammalia > Rodentia > Pedetidae > Pedetes > Pedetes capensis. The sequence continues at coordinate 40,123 of VMDO01006185.1, read as the reverse complement.
CTGCTGTACTGCCTCTGCAGGCCTCTCCACCCTGTCCTGCCACAACTTCTGAAGTTCATGCTTCTTCTAATGCTGCTTTACCTGTCAGGCCTCTGAGTGCACTTGTGTGTGTGACTCTTGTATTAAGCTATTTCCTTTTTTACTATTTCCCTTATTATTCTGTAATAGTGTTTTTAAAAGCCTTAAAATGAGGGCAGGTAACTTAAATGTTTAATATCATCAGTTATGAACAGAGAATACTCTGCATAAGAGCATGGTTTGGAAGTCAGAATGAGCTTCTCCAGGGTAGCGCTTCTCCAGGAGTGCCTTGCAGTAGAGGATGTCTAAATGCGGGTGTGGTTGATGTCTGGAGTTAGCTAAGAGGATGAAGGTTTAATGTAGGCAAACTTGTTCTTGGCAATCCCTTTGAAGAAGTCAACTTGGAAACTGGTAGGGCATCTCCCAGTATAGCTGGTTTTTCCTTCCATTTTTGGAAGAGCGATTTTTTTTCTGCTCTAGTTGGGTGTCAGATAAAGTAATTGCAATGAATTTAAGAATTGCATTATATACAATGCATATGTTTAAAAATTAGAATACATAGAACTGCAGCAAGACGTTCACCAAGAGAGACTCATGGAGAGGGAATCCAGCAGAGGAAAAGGCAGAGTCTCATTTTCAATCTGGACTGACAAATGAAAAAGGTATAAAAGGATCATCTTTGTCGGTGTTTTAAAAGTTCATACCTATAAGTTCATAAGTTTAAGAAAAATTAGAAAGAATGAGAATTGCTAACTGGTTGATTGGGGGCACTGAGTGTATTTAAGAGGGAATATGTTTAAACAGCAAGAAAGTAAGAAAGTGATTGCCTCATAAAAATTTGAAAGTGTAGAACATCCATTTGAAAATAATTAACTCAGCAAGACAAGTGAATGCCAAGTGCCAAATGAAGAAGGTAGACAAGGCTTGTTGGAACCAAATGGACAGTGAGTGAACATCAGAGATTGAGGAAAGGATTTAGGGCTTCCAACCTCTATAACGTGGTGGGGTTTAGCTTAATTGATAGAGCACTGCTCTGTACTTTCTGAGGACCCAGGTTCGATCCCCAGCACCACGAAAATGGGAGAAGGACATGGTAGTCCACTCCCGAAAACAATTAGCCATTGAAAACATTCTGGGGGTGGCTATGAGTCTGACTCAACTTGACAGCACCTAACAACAACAACAACAACAACAACAATAATCTCTACACAGTTTGGGGTTTAGCTAAATTGGTAGAGGGCCACTCTGCTCTATCTGAGGCCCTGGGTTTGATCCCTAGCATTACAAAGACAGGTGAAAGACCTGGCCACACACTGACACAATCCTGAAACAATCAGCCAATCAAAACCTTGTAAATAGCAGAGAAGCACTGACAGTGCCGGGCATGGCACAGTGTCAGGGAGTGTTTTGTTCTGTTGTACACAGGGTTGCTATGAGTCAGACCTAACTCAATAGCACCTAACAGCAACAAAAATCCCTATAGCAGGTGCTCCCTAAACATTTGCTGATTGAATAAATGAGTATGGCCTAATTTGGGAAGGCTTTGAAGAAGTTGTAAGAATTTTGGCTGGCCTTGAGAAATTAATTAATGATTCAGACAGGGGCCAAGGGAAGGAGGAAATTTCAGTTCCAGGCAAGGATGATGATAAAATCACAGATATGATAATGTTCAAAGTATTAGAAGAAGGTAAGATGCCAGAGGATTTATGTCTCACTTCTCTTCAACTCTTTCTTTGACCCCAAATGGCAGAGAACTGATGAATAAAAACTTGCAATTATTCATTACACATTGAGAAGTATTACAGCCATGGACATGAAATATTCAGATAGAATGATCTTCAGAGAAACAAAGAAACGTATTTACTATCTGAACTGATTCTGTTATGGCTTTGTTTCCTAGATAGATTCACAATTGAAAACATGTGAATCTATCTAGGAAACAAAGCCATAACACAATCAGTTCAGATTCACATAGATAATTGCATATATAGAAACATGAGAGTCTTACCAATTCCTATTCTTGTGTTTTTGAATGATGCTCAGACAATGTCACCAGCCAAGGATGTGTGTGTATGTATGGAGGGTGTTGGTGGTGAGAAAAGAATATATAGCAGTAGGAGGAAAGAGTCCAAAAGCTGGATGATTTGTACTTATTTGTCAATATAGAACAGCTTCAAAACAAAATTGCTTTGTAGCTCTATGAAATAGTTCATGGAATTTGAGACCTTTCTTTAACATTAAACTATCTTCAGAAATCTATTGTTTTTATCATCCCCAATTTTTAGAAAAAGTTTTCTGATTTGAAATGTTGAGAAGAAAAAGCATTTTGAAGATGCTTAGTTAGTCACATCTATGTCTGACAGAAATGTCAAAGCCAGACCCCAAGATCTGGGACCTGACTGTGAAGCAATTGAAATTTCCACATCAGCTATCCCTCCTCCTCAGACTGGTGGGATTATCAATAACTAGACAAGCAGATCATGGCATTTGAAATGACTTAATAACTAGTTGTCTTATCATGGATTTGTCTCTTTCTTTTTATCTTTTTACCCCACTCTTACCTAAGCACTCCTTTTGTTGTTGTAGGTGCCTCTGAGTCAGTTCTAACTCATAGTGCCCCCACGTATAATAGAACAAAACACTCCCAGACACTGCCAGGCCTGGCACTATGTCAGTGCTTCTCTGCTATTCATAGCGTTTTCAATGGCTGATTGTTTTGGGATTGCTTCAAGAGTGGGCTGCCAGGTCCTTCTCCCATTTTTGCAGTGCTGGGGATTGAACCCAGGGCCTCAGAGAGCACAGAACAGCAGTCTACCAGCTGAGCTAAACCTCAGCCTTCAAGAACTCCTTTTAAGTCTATGCAATGGCTCTCAGTGGTTTTTCCAACCTATTCTTGCAACCCCTCTATTTCCTTCTCTCCCTGGCAGTCAAAGTAATTTTGTTTAAATGCAAATTGGATCATGTCCCATCCTTACTTTGCCTCCTTCAAAGACTTTTGAAGATTCTTAAGATAAAGTTCAGCCCAATTATCCTTTCTCTGAGTGACTTGGTTCCTACCTCCTCTTTGTCTTCTTGTCTACCACTCTGTTCCTCTCTTCCTACTCTAGAAGTTGTTGAAATGTGATATTTAGTAGATCACATTATAACCACCATGTAATTTAAGTGCAACATCACAAAAAATTTTTACATATGGGGCCTGGTAATGTTAATTTAAAGAAAGATTCCTGGGTGATTATGATATAAACTAGAATTAGAAAACAGCTGCACAGTTTCTTATTGAACTGATAGTTTTCTTTTTTTAAATATATGTTTATTCTTATTTCAGGATTTGAAAAAATGGAGTTTCCTCTGTTTTGTGTGTTGAAATTTTCTTCTTGTTTCCAGATTAATTTCTAATTATGTGTTAGTTTCCAATTTAAATGTTCCTCTCTCAGGGATATCTCCCCTTAGGCTCACAGATTAAATTATGCCTTCTTATATATTCAGCTTTTATGAACTTTTTTTCATACCACTTAGAAGATTGGTAATTAAATACTTATTTTTGTCTTTGTACTTTTATTTCTTTTTCTAAATTGTATGTCTCCTGAGGGCTACATGTCTTCCTTTCTTACATGAGGTCCTTATGCTTTATCATAAAGGGGTTGTGTGTGCTATTCTTTGCACTCTTATTGTGGCTGGTGATCTCCTCAATCCTTGCTCCTGTCACACTGTGCTACTTCTTTCTTTCTACTTGGCTCAGCCCTATACTAGAGGATAAACTTCTCTAGGGAAGAGAGCAGCCACATTTCCCTCATTGTTTTAGTGTGGCAAAATACAAATACCAAGAAATTTACTGTTTTAACCATGTTATGTATGTATTTCTGTAGTACTAAATACATTCATAATGTTGTATATCCATTATTACCATCTATCTCTATAATTCTCTTGCTTTGTGAAAACTGAAACTCTATACTCATTCATTAATAAGTCCTCAATCTCCCTTTCTTCTAGCCCCTCATAATCACCCTTCTGCTTTCAGTTTCTATGATTTTGAAGTATTCTAAGTACCTTCTATGTTGTTCTTAGGTGCTGTCTAGTTATGTCCAACTGATAGTGACTCTCTTATTGTTTTCAATGGCAGATTGTCACTGGATTGCCTTGGGAGCAGATTGCCACATCCTTCTCCTATTTTTGTGATGCTGGGAATTGAACCCAGGACCTCAGAGAATGCAGAGCATCACTGTACTTACCAACCTAAGTCCTAGCCCAAGTACCTCCTATGAACAGAATCATAAGATATTTGTCTTTTTGTGACTATCTTATTTCACTTAGCACAATTGTGCTCATTCACATTGTAGTATTTGGTAAAATTCCCTTCCCTTTGAAGATGGAATGCAGGTAGATACCCACTTTAGTGCATCCATTCATCCTTTAGTAGTTGGTTTGCTTCCACCTTTTTGCTGTTGTGAAAAATGCTGCTATGTAAACCACTGTGCAAATATCTCTTCGAGTTTTTGCTTTCATTCTTTTTGGGCAAATAACCAGAAGTAGAATTGATGAATCACATGATAACTCTGTTTTTAATTTTTTGATGAAACATCAGACTGTTTTCTACAGCAGCTATATCACATTACATTCTTACAAAGAGTGCCCACAGGCCCAAATTTACCCAGCCTTGTGAACTCTTGCTTTCTTCTATTTTTGACAGTAGCCATATTAATGTGCATCTCATCATTGTTTTGATTTTAATTTTCTTAATGATTAGTGATGTTGAGCATCTTTTCATGGGCTGATTACTCTTTTGTATATCTTCTTGAGAGAAATATCTATTCAAGTCCTTTGCTCATCCTGATTCAGATGTTTTCATTATTGTTGAGTTTCACAAGTTCCTCACATCTTCTGAATACAAGCTTCTTATCATAAATATGATTCATGAACATTTTATTTCATTCTATGGGTTGCTTTTTTATTCTGTTGATATTGTCATTTGCTGCATATTACTAAAATTATATGGAGCCTGATTCAATGGTGCACATCTGTAATCTCAGTGCCTCAGGAGCTAAGGCAAGAGAAACATAAGTTTGAGGCCAGGAACAGTCTTTGCAATTTATGGAGATCCTGTCTCAGATATTAATAAAATAAAATAAAATAAAATAAAAAAGGGTTCAGCATGGGGCTCAGTGGTAGAGTACTTGCCTAGCATGTGTGAGACCCTGGATTTAATCCTTCAGTAATGCGAAAAAACAATCTATGAAGTCCAGTTTCTTTTTCCTTTGTTGCATATGATTTTTGTGTAGTATCCCAGAAATCACTGTCAAGGGCAATGTTGTGTAAACTTTACCCTATTTTTTCCTCTAAGATGAAAATATTTAGGTTTTACATTTAGTTCTTTAATTCATTTTGAGTTAAATATTACATTTGACCTTAGATAAGGATCCACTGTCATTTTTTTCATGTGGATATCCAGTTTTCTCATCACTATTTGTGGAGAAAACTGTCCTTTTCCCATTAAATGTTCTCGGTGTCCTTGTGAAAAAGTCATCTGATCATAATTTTTTAGAAGAGTTTATTTCTAGGCTCTCTATTTTATTCCATTGATCTATATGTCTGACTTATACAGAATCACATTGACTTAAAATACTGAAGCATTGTAGTGAGTTTTGAAGTAAGGAAGTCTGAGTCCCAGAATTTCATTCTTTTTCACAATTTTTGGACTATTTGTGGTCCCTTGAGATTACATTTTAATCTTAGGATGGATTTTTCTGCTTCTGTGGAAAATGACATTGGGATTTGGGTAGAGATTAAATAAAATCAATAGCTTACTTTAGGTAACATTGTCATCTTTATGTTTTTATTTTATTTATTTTTTATTTATAAATGTTGTAGTACAAAACACTAAGACTTTTGCTATCTCCATTATGAAAGTGTTACATTACTTTTGCTTGCACATTCATCAACTTACACATTTTACAGAACCATATTGTCATTTTAACAATATTAAGGTATCCAGTTATAAACCTGGAGTGTGATTCTATTTATTTACAGATTCTTGAATTTATTTCAGCCACATTTTATAGCTTTCAAAACTTTCACCTTCTCAGTTAATTCCTAAGTATTTTGTTCTTTTTGATGATATTAAATATGGAAGTCTTCCTTTTCAGAATTTTTATTGTTAATATGTAACAATGCAACTGATTTTTGTGCGTTAACTTTGTATCTTGCTACCATGAGGAATTCATTTATGAATTTAAATTATTTTCCCTGTATAATATTTAGAGTTTCTACATATAAGATATCTAGCAAGAATTGACAATGAGATTTCATGAAATTAAAAAGTTCCTGCAAAGAAACAATTAATAAAGAGAATATAGACAATGGGAGAAAATCTTTGCCAACTATACACCTGACACGGGGTGCATATCTAGAATATATAAAGAACTCAAAAATTAACCCCCCCAAATCCAACCAATAAATAGCCAAGTGAATTGCACAGACAATTCTCAAAAGAAGTATAAATAGCCAATAAATATAGAAAAAAATCCTTAGCTATCAGAGAAATGTGCATCAAAAGTAAATTGAGATTCCATTTTATCCTAGTCAGAATGGCTAGCATCAACAAAACAAAAACAAATGCTGGAGAGGATGTAGGGGCAGGGAGACTCCTTATACACTTATACACTTATGCACTGCTGGTAGGAATGTAAATTAATATAGTCATTATAGAAATCACTCAGAAAACTAAAAATAGAAGTAGCCTATGATCCAGCTGTGCTACTCCTCTGTATATCCTCAAAGGAATCCAAGCCAAAATATCACAGAGACTTTTGAACATCTGTATTCATTGTGGCACAATTCACAACAGCCAAGGTATGACATCAGCCTCGATGTCCAGATAAATGGATAAATGTGGTCTGTATACACAATGAAATAAATGGATAAATGTGGTCTGTATACACAATGAAATTTTACTCAGCCACAAGGAACAAAATTATCATTTGCATGAACATAGAAGGAATTGGAAATGATCATATTAAATGAGTTCAGCCAGACTCAGGAAAACAAATTCCACATAGTTTCTCTCATATGTGGAATTTAGATATAAACAAAGCAAAGCTTTATATGTGATTTGAAAGTAAAAAGGGCTATTGAAGAAGAGAGCAGCCAGTGGGGGGAGGGAGCAATAAGAAAGGGTTATGAGTATGTGAAAAAGAGCAAAGCATGTAACAAAATTGCAGGAAAGTGCCATGATGAAATCCATTATATTATACTTAAAATAAAATAAAATAAAATAAACATCAGTGAACAGTGACAACTTTATTTCTTCTTTGGATGATTTTTATTTCTTATTTTTATCTTATTGTTTAGACAGGCTAGAACTTGTAGAGTAGAAAGGATAAGAATGATCATCTTTGGCTTGTGACTAATTTCAGATGAAAAGATTTCAGTATTTCAAAACTGAGTATAATTTATTCTGTCAGTTTTTCATGTGTGGTTTTTATTATGTAGGTAGTAGTTTCCTTTGTTCCCAGTTCATTGGATGTTTTTTATTATGAAAAGGTATCAGGATATTGTTAATTTCTTTTTCACATCAATGGAGATTATGTGTTTATTTCCCCTTCATTCTGTTAGTGTGGTATATTGAAGTACATTGATTTTCATATGTTGAAACATTCTTGCATTACAAGAATAAATCCCACACAGTCATGGTACACAATCTTTTTAATATTCTTCCAAATTAGATTTGCTAATATTTTGTTGAATATTGTTGTATCAATGTTCATAAAGGATATCAGTCTGTAGTTTTCCTGTAATGTCCTTGTGTGGCTTTGGTATCAGGGAGATGTTGGCCTCATAGAATGAATTAGGAAGTATGTTTGAAATGTATTTTGGTCTGGATCTTTTTGAGCTCATCTTGTCATTAGATGCTGTCAAGCTGGTTCTAACTGATAGTGATCCTATGTGCAACCAAAAAAAATCATGCCTCAACCCTGTGCCATGCCTATACCTGGCACTGTATCAGTGCTTCTCTGCTATTGATAGGGTTTTCAGTGGTGATTGTTTCAAGTTTGTTTCAGGAATGGGCTGCCAGGTCCTTCTTCTGTTTTTGCAGTTTTGGGCATGGAACCCCGGGCCTCAGAGCACAAAGAGCAAGCACTCTACTAACTGAGCTAAACCTCAACCCAGTTGAGTTCATTTTACTTAGACTTTATTGTGCTTGGATATTTATATTCATGTATCTCATCAAATATGGGAAATTTTCAGCCATTTTTTTCAGCCAAATTTATTTCTTCAAATATTCTCTCTTATTTTTTTTTCTGTTTCTTCTAAATCAGGAGCTATCATATTGTATATGTTCCCTTCGTGATTTTATCCTATCATCATTTAGTCCTTAGGCTCTGATCATTTCTTTTCATTTTTTTTCTCTGTTTATTTTCTTTCTTTTTTTCCACCCTTTGGATTGATAATTTCCATTGTTCAATCTTCAAGTTTAGGCTGGGATTTAACTCATTTGGTAGAGTGCTTCTTTGTACTCTCTGAGGCCCTGAGTTCAATCTCCAGCACCACAAAAATGGGAGCAGGACATGGCGGCCCATTCTCAGAACAATCGGCCATTGAAAACCATAAGAGGGTCACTGTGAGTTGGACACACACCTTCAAGTTCACTGATTTTTTTTCTCTCTATTCAATTCTGCCAGTGAATCTTTCTACAGAAATTTTCATTTCAGTTATTGTATTCTTCAACTCTAGAATTTCTTCTTGGGTTATTTTTAGATTGCCTCTTTTTTTTCTGATATTTCACATTGTGTTTATGCATTGTTTTCTTGACTTTCTCTTTATTTTCCTTTAGTTTTTTTTTTTTTTTTTGAGAATCTTTAAAAGAGTTGTCTTAAACTCTTTGTATAAAAAGTCTACCTCCAGGTTTGTTTTTTAAATTTATTTACTTATTTATTTATTTATTTCAGGGAAAGTTTCTGTAACTTCATTTTTCTTTACATTTGAATGGACCACACTTCCCTATTTTGTTGTGTACCTTGTAATTTTGTTTGTGTTGCTGTTATTGAAAACTGAAGATTTGAATTTACTAATGTGATAACTCTAGAAATCAGAGTCTCCTCTTTAGCCAGGCAAACTGGCTTAAAAAATTGTCAGCTATTTCTTCAGCAAGAATCAGCCTGAAATATAAACTTAAGATCTTTTCAAGTAATTTCTTTTTTATTCTGCACCTTTCCCTGGGCATACTTGACCACTGTCTCATTTCCTTGGTTATGCAGCTCCTGTTAAATGCCCTCATTTTAAATTTCAGGCTCCAAAATGAGAAAAAAAAAGTAAATGAAGGGTGGGGGAAAAAAAGATGTTTGCCATTAAAATTCCATGGAAATATCTTCAGTCTGATAGAGAGGAGTTTGCAACAAAGAGGCAGTGCCACATGGATAGCTACTTATCCTTTGGCTGTATCTCTGTGATCAGAAGCAGCAATCACTGAACAGCGCACATATTCCCAAAGTTAGAGTACAAGTTCCTTCTTATCCACTCTGTGTCCTGTACACTCTATGCAGGTTGATCAAGGAACAAGTACACAGCTCCTGTCACAAGTATGGGAATGTAAAATGGGCAGCTGTTATTGTTTTAAGAATTCATGGTGACTGAAATTAATTTTAATTTACTATCTATCTTTTAACTGGAAATTGCAAGCATTCAAAAGATATTATAGCTCCAAAATAGTTACATTAGACAGACTCTGCCAGTGCAATTATTGTCTCAGTTACATTAGACAGATTCCTGTTGTTTCCTACTTCTCTATCTTCTTCGAATCCTCTCCTAAGAACAACTATATTTTAAACTCTGTTATTATATCATCTATTAGAATAATTAGAACATAGTAAGGACATTAATAAATAATTGATAAATGAATGAATTAATAAGTGGTTATTGTACTGGTATGAATTGCTATATTTTACAGATTGTGATTTCAGATACACAAATAGGTAAAATACTGAAGGCTTTTAATATTCTTCTATTTTCTTTGCTAAAATATTTTACTGAGGTTTCATGATATCAAATCTATTTTAAGGTATGTTTTGAATAATCTATGGGCTGGGGTTTAGCTCAGATGGTAGAGTGCTACCCTGTGTTCTCGAGGCCACAGTTTGAACCCCAGCACCACATAAATGGGAGAAAGACCTGGCAGCCCAGTCCCATCATTACAATCTCAAAATAATCTGCCATCAAAAACCCTATGAATAGCAGAGAAGCACTGCAATAGTGCCAGACATGGCACCGTGTTGTGGAGTGTTTCATTCTATTATACATTGGGTTGCTATGAGTCAGACCCAATTCAATGGCACCTAACAACAACATGAATAATCTATAGTTTATAAGTAAACAAGCGAAAAATTTTGACCTTGGTATTTGCAGAGGTTTATTAGTTCCAAAACAAAAAGCACAATGCATAAAAGAAAGTAAAGTAATTGATGTTTCACTTCATTGAAATGACAATAAAGTTATATATATGGCAACTTGAAGAAAATTAAAATAAATAAATCAGAAGAAAAGAATTGAAATCTTTCAGCTGAGAGAGGATTGTTATCCTGCTTATGTAAGAACTCCCGTAAGGCAATAATAAGTAAACCATCAAGACAGTGAGAAAACATTAGTAACAGATTTCACCAAAGAGAATATGAGAATGACATTTAAGCACATGAACAAATGCTAGATTTTTAGTTACTAGGAAAATGCAAAATTAAATCTCTCTCTCTCTCTCTCTCTCTCTCTCTCTCTCTCTCTCTCTCTCGCTGGACCACTGAGCTGCACCTCCATCCCTTTTTTTTAACCTTTTTTGAGACCTGGTCTCTGGTCTCGAACTTGCGATCCTCCTGCCTCCCCCTCCAGAGCCTCTGGGATTACAGGCGTGCAAAATTAAATCTCTATATGATACAACACATGTATTAGAATAGCTGAAACAAACCAACAAATAACTGATAATCTTATGTGCTGACAAAGGTTGGAGCATCTGAAACTCCTCTACATTGCTTGCAAGAATGTAAAATGACTCAGCCACTTTTTGCAATACTTTGGCACTTTTTTTGTAAAGTTCAACATATGCTTACAATACAAGCTTGGGGTATTATTACTAGGTATTTACCAGACATAAAAAGCTATATTCTGAATAATTTCATTTTTATGACATTCTAGAAAAGACAAAACTATAGAGATGGAAAAGAGATCAGTGGTTGTCAGGTACTCAATGAGTAGGGAGAGTTTCATTACAAAGGAGTAGGAAGGAATTTTGGGGAATTATTAAAATATTTATTTTTCCTTAGTGATAGTTACATGGCTGTGTTTGTCAAGACTCATGGAGACTTACTAAAAAGTAGGAACTTTACTGTAGGTGAATTATACCTTATTATAAAAATGTAAATAATAACTCTGGTGCCAGAGGCAGAAGGATTGCAAGTGCAAGACCAGAGGCAGTTGCATAATTTAGCAAAACCCTGTCTCAAAAAGTAAAAAAAAAAATTAGGTGGCAGTGCATCTCAGTAGTACAGCACTTGCAAAGCATGCAAGTGCAAGGTCCTGGGTTTAGCCCCTAGTACTGGGGGAAAAAAAAAGTAAATAAAAGTCAATGGCAGAAACTTTTTTCTCAATAATTTGTGCTTTCTAAGTGTAGGTGCTGGGCTGGGATTTAGCTCAGTTGGTAGAGCGCTGCACTGCAGTCTCTGAGGTCCTGAGTTCAATTCCCAGCACCCCAAAAATGGGAGAAGGGCCTGGCAATCCACTCCTAAGGCAATCCCGAAGCACTCAGCCATTGAAAACCCTATGAGGGTCGCTATGAGTCGGATACCAACTCGATGGCACCTAACAACAACAACAACAAGTGTAGGTGGTATAAATTTTGCCTTCTCTGTGTTGAATGTAAGGAATGCTAGCATGTATGTTTGCATGTCTGTTTAAGAAGAAATCTAGGACAAATTATTGTTTTGCATAGCCTGACTGTTGTCTAAAAGTAGAAGTCATTAAACGCTATTTGACTAATAGTGGTTTGAAAAAGAATCTAAATTCATGCTAAAGTATTACCTTTCTGAGAAGCTAGGCTCAGGTAAAGTGATTGATTGCATTACTGAGGTACACATGTTTTACTGGTCTACCTATAAATTACCTTTAGCTTCAGGGCTATAGTAATAGCTTTTCATTTTAGGACATTTTCCTTCATCTAAAATTCTGTGATTTTTCAATCTGATCTTATGCTCATTTTTATATTATTCATTTGTGGAAATAATTTCAGTTTTGTATTATTCTGTGGCAAACTACTATTATATAGAAATGCCTAAAATGCTGGTAGTAACTATTTGAATGACTGATTTCTGAGGCAACACAAAAGAATGCGGAATTCTTTCTTGACACATTCTCTTTTCATCAGGAAAAGTCAATAATTCAAGACAAATTCTATTTCACATCTCTGTTAGGGTACGCAGAGTGCTAGAGATACTCATTTATTAAAAAAGTTTAATTCCATGTTATAGTAGGGAACAAAGTTCTTGCATATAGAAATGATCTTTCACCTTTTAGATTAGATCATTTAAATATACACATCTGTGATTGATAAAGCTGAGATTTTTGCCTTCTAAATAAAATGTTTCATTCTTCACTGACTTTCCTTATAAAATGTCTACCATGTACGTGCCCAATCATTTTTAGTTGTTGAAGGAAGGGAAGTGTTTTTGAAATTACCTTGATGAACATGGATTATACACTGGACTAGTGGAGTGGTAATTCAATTATTTCCACTGGGTAGATATTTTCCCACAACCCAACCTCCACACCTATGTGCCCCAGTACATACCTATTCACAGACATTTAAGGTTATTTTCTTTATGAAGATCTTGATTTGTTATCAGAAATCAATATTTTGAAGACTTTTTTTAGTCATGGATTACTATCATTTTCAAATCAAAATATTTTTCAGTTGCTGAAAGCTCACAGAAATATTCTGAGCATGAGCTGACAGGAAACAGTAATCAAATTGTCAAGCAATTGCTCTGGCTGTGGCAAAGTGAGAATGTTAGATTACATGTGTCAGCATGTGAAGATAACGGCTGCGCAGTGAGTAGCGTGCTGAAGGCTTGATAGGAGATGGGAAGTTTATCGCTGTGAAGTGCAACCTATTGCAGATAGCTGTGCCACCTCAGCACTCTGTCATTTACAGTGGCAACCCTTATGATCAATAAGAGGATCTCAGTTTAACCAGGAAAACATTCTGAAAATTCCTGGCAAAATAAATTCCACCAATTAATTTTTGCTAATCTGCAAGCCAGGGTAAAACCACTAATTTTATTTTATTTTTTATTTAAATAATATTTTTTTCTGTTCTTTTGGATTGAACTCAGGGCCTCATGCATACTTTCGTGAGTGTTCTCCCACTGGGTTACACACTCAGCCCTCTCCTCCCTTTTTTCATTTTTATTTCAAGACAGAGTCTTCACTAAATTACACAGGCTGCCTATGTCCTCGAACTTGCCATCCTCCTGCCTCCATCTCCTCAATCAGGGGATCACAGAGGTGGGCCACCATGCCCAACAACTAATAGTTGTAAATGGGTTATATTGGTCCATCTTTCTCAGCCCAGTTCTAACAGCATTAACGCATTCATTTAAAATGAGTGACTATTTTAGCAAAAGAACAAACACTTCTGCTAAGATGGATAAAATTCTTACCTGGTAGCCTGCTTTTGAGTGCATTGAAAGATTTATTATCAATCTCTTCTGTAGTTTTCTCCTGGTTGCTTCAAGACCCTTAAGGTGCTTCAATACCCTCTCCTCCCCCCATGGCAGTTCTGCCCCTTCCACCATGGGCTCCCAGTGATATCCATTATTCAGTGCCTCCCTGTGCCATTGCTCCCTCCTCCCTACCCTCTCTGAGTGGCCTAATCATTCAGCATCCTCCGTGTCTTCTCCCCCAGAGGCAGGGGAAGGATGAGGAGTTAGAGGTCACTGTGTGCTGACTTCTTCCTTCTTTTATCCACTGTGGCAGTCAGATACTTTAATGTGCTGTATTTATAATTCAGTTGCAAAACCAGGGTGATTTTTTTTTGTGACTGATCCTATGGTATATCTGCTATTTACTAAATAAATACATATTTTATGGTGCACATTATTTATTAAGTTAAAAATTATTCTACTCAAGTGTACTTTTGCTATTTTTTAAGAAATTCTACTTTTTTCAGTTTGCTTTATGAATCTATTCCTGCACATAGGTCTCAATATGCTGAATACCTATGATATTCTCTAGGAGGCATTTGGCAGCTGAGGAAGCTCCATAAACTCTTCTGGCCCTTTGAATACTATTTGATAAGTGTTTTAATATCATGAAAAGGATTTTATCCATCTGAGAGTGTATGCACCTCCCTGCACCATTAAACTTCCTCCAAGAAACCATCAGACTATCTAAGGCAAGTTTTTTGTTTGTTTTGTTTATTTGCAACTTTTTATTATTATTTTTAATGTGTGCACAATGGGAGTTTCATTTTGGCATTTCCATACAGTTATATCATGTACTTTGCTCTTATTCACCCCCTCATTACCCACAGCCCCTGAAGATCTTCTCAGAGTGGACTTGGATTTGGATAGTCTTTTTCTGGAGCCTGGGCTCTGAGTAATGTCAGTACTTGAAAAAGAAGGAGACTCTGGGAACTCTTGTTGCTTATGATTTGTGTATATCAGCTCCAGTGACAGCCTCACTTCCATTCCCTATTCCCAAATTCCATTCAACACCCTGCTGGCCTTGAGGAAATGGATAGTTTCTGGGGAAAAGGCAATAGTCTTCTATGTATCCATTCTTATGTTAAAGAAATGCCATAGGTGATTGAGGTGGTATAACCCTGTAATCTCAGCACTTGGAAGGCTGAGGCAGAAGGATCATGAGGTGAAGACCAGCCTGGGGTATATGGTGAGATCCTGTCAAAATAATATTTTTTTTAAATCATAGAGGACCTTAATATCCCTTTCAGGGTAAGGCCTAAAAATAGTAAATACTCTGTTTACATCACAGATTTTGAGTTTTGAAACACAGTATCAAGGTGTATATATCTTACTCCTTCAACTTCAGATAATTTTTATGTAGAGAAAATGTATTATTTACAAGTTGATAGGTAAGTGGTAGTCTTTCCAGACTAAGATAGACTAGTGAGAAGACACTGACAACCCACTCTTGAAACAATTGTGTTGTTGTTGTTAGGTGCCATCAAGTCCGTGTCCAACTCTTAGTGACAGTAGGCAAAACACTATTGTCAGTGCTTCTCTGAGATTCATAGGGTTTTTAATGGCTGATTGTTTTTGGGGAGTGGGTTGCTGGGTGGGCCCTTCTCCCAAATCTACAGGTGTGTTCCCAGGTGGTCTCCCATCCAAGTACTAACCGGGTCCAACCTTGCTTAGCTTCTGAGATCTGATGTGATCTGATGCCCACAGTGGAACAGCTACAGGCCTACTTAAGAGCTTAGTCATATTTAAATTTGTAGAATAGATTAAGATCGAATACATCTTTTAGTTAGGGTTGGCTACAGTATTTGGACTACTTCATCTTTTTTTTTTTGAAAATTCTCCCTTAGAAGAACTTTTTAACATTTCCTACACTGACTGGTTAGTTCCACTTCTAACAGGCCACTCTACTTCAGATAATGAGCCTCTAGACACTTGGGTATACTTGAGACCTTAGCAAACACACCTTTTCCTAACATATTCCACTGGGAACCTATTTGTTCCTTAAGTTCTGACACAGACAAAAGGGATCTATGCCCAATACTCCAGTGAAACAGAGTGGAGGGCTACTAACTTGTTCCAAAAGACAGATTTAATAGAGATAAGTGCGTATACAAACCTGCATTTGACTTTAGGTGGATTCCTCTATTCCTACCCACACTGGGCATAAAATTCTGTATTCCACATGACTTCCTGTATCAGAATTATCTCATGGTCACTGGCTACTCCTGGCCTTCAAGACACCAAGTTCTATACTGGAATATCTGCAGTGTTCAGGTCTCTTGCAAGGCATTAGAAAAGTCAGGATGAAAGCCAGGCATGGTGGCAAATGTCTGTAATCCCAGCACTATGGAGATACAAGCAGGAGGATCAACGGGAGTTCTAGATGAGCCTCATATACATAGCCAGTTCCAGTCCAACTTGGGTCATATAAAGAGACTCTGTCAAAACAAACAAACAAGTAAATAAAATGAATCAAACAATTAGCCATTGAAAACCCTATGAATAGCAGAGATGCACTATCAAATATAGTGCCAGAAAATGAGACCCCAAGACTGGAAGCCATTCAAGAAACAATTGGGAAGAGTTGTCTTCTCAAAGTAGAGTCAACTCTAATGACAGAAGTAAAGCCCTTGGAACCTCCTTTTGCTCCTGTCACACAACTCCAAATGAGAAGAAACACAGTGACAGAAACAATAGATTCAAACATAAAAATATTGTGTGCATGGCACAGTGTTGGGTAGTGTTTTGTTCTGCTGTACTTAGGGTCCCTATGAGTTGGATCCAACTCAAATGCACCTTGCAACAACAACAGTAAAACAAGTTGGGGTCCCCACTCTGAAGATGGGTCACAAAAAAATCTTGGGCAGCTGTGTTGTTCTTTCCAGGACTACAATAGGCTCACTATTAATACTTTTTATTTCAGTCTAGGGTGAGAGTGTGAACAGAGTTTCAACATCCATGCTGTGTGCTGTAGGAGTGCATAGAGGGGACAAGTTGTTGGCTAGGTCTATGGGAAATAATAAAATGAACAGCAATAATTAATTATCTCTTGCCTTGAAGTATCTGTCTTATGTATCCTGGAGGGTATTGTCTTTACCTGCCTAATATCCAAGGTTGTGAGGGTAGCATTAACAGTGCTTTTGTGTGTATAGTTTCTCAAAGTAGTCTCTGATAATTTTCTCAATTTCATTGGTATCCATTGTTATGTTATTTCTAATTTTTTAAAAAATTGGCCCTTTTCTCCCTTTGTTTTGGTGAGTCTGGCTAAAGGGAAAGTCAACTTTGTTGACCTTTTCAAAGAATCAGCTCTTGGTTTTGTTAGTTCTTTGTATCATCCTTTTAGTTTCTATTTTGCTAATTTCTGCCTTGATTTTGATAGTTTCTTTCTGTGTACTCCTTTTGGGGTTGGCTTGTTGTTGGATTTCTAGTGCCTTAAGATGTGTCACTAACTTATTTAATTGGGCCTTCTCTAGTTAATTGATGAAGGCACACTTGTCTTTGAACTTCTCTCATAGAGCTGCCTGTGCTGTATCCCATAAATTTTGGTAGGATGTATTTTCATTCTCATTTGGATGCAGGAACTTTAAATTTCTTCTCTGATTTTGTTGCTGACCTATTGAAGTGTGTTATTTAGTCCTCATGTATTTATAACACTTCTGAAATTTTTCTTGCTTTGAGTTCTAGTTTTATTCTGTCTTGATCTGGTAAGGTACAGGAGATGATTTCATTATTTTTGTGTTTGCTTAAATCATTTTTGTGGACTAAAATGTGGTCTCTTTTAGAAAAAGTTCCATGTGGTACTGAGGAGAATGTATATTCCACATTTGATGCATGGCATGTTCTGTAGACATGTGTTAGGTCCAGTTGGTCTATGGCACTGCTTAAGTCCTTTGTTTCTCTGCTGATTTTTTGTTCTGATGACCTGTCTCTTGAAGAAAATGGGTTTTGAAATCTCTCATGAGTATTGTATCTGGACTGATGTGTTCCTTTATCACCAGTAAAATTTATTTTATGTAGCTAGGTGCTCCTAATATTTCTTGTTGCTGTTGTTAGGTGCCATTGAGTAGGTATCCAACTCATAGTGACCCTCATAGGGTTTGCAATGGCTGACTGTTGCAGGATTGCCTTGGGAGTGGATTTCCAGGCCCTTCTCCCATTTTTGTGGTGCTGGGAGTTGAACTCAGCACCTCAGAGACTGCAGTGCAATGCTCTACCAACTAAGCTAAATCCCAGCCTCCTAATATTTAGTGAATAAATATTTATTATTGTTATTAGGTGCCGTCAAGTCGGTATCCGACTCATAGCGACCCTCATGGGATTTTCAATGGCTGACTGTTTTGGGATTGCCTTGGGAGTGGATTGCCAGGTCCTTCTCCCATTTGTGCAGTGCTGGGAATTGAACTCAGGTCCTCAGAGACTGAAGCGCAGCGCTCTACCAACTGAGCCAAATCCCAGCCCGAATAAATATTAGGCATCTTTATAAGTTCCTGGTTATTCCTTTTACTAATATATAGTGACAATAATTATTTTGTAATTAGTTTGGACTTGATGTCTAAATTGTCAGAAATTAGTATCACTACTTCTGCTTTTTTTGTTTTTTGTTTTTGATTCCTACTTGTTTGGTATATTGTTTTTCCAGCCTTTAATTTTCAGACAATCATGGATGGATGAGTCTTTTGACTCATGGACTTATGGATGAGATGAGTCTCTTGAATCCCACATATCAAGAATGTTTGCTTTTTAATCCAGTTGGCCAGTTTGTGCCTCTTGAATGTTGAGCAATTTACACATACATCTTAGTTCCCCACTAGAATACAGGCTGTTAGAACAGAAAGTAATTCTCATTCACTTTTGCATTTTCTTTACATGGCACAAAGGCACTTCTTACAGGCATTCAGAAAGTGTTTGCTTAAATTGAATTTTGAGAATCACCTAATGCAATATCTCTTCATTAAATGTTGTTTATGGTGAAAATAAGTATTAAACAAATAAATAGCCTTTTATTCTCTATATATCCTAAAACCATATTCTAAAAAATATAATAGTGTTTAGCCATGGATACATGTTAAAGGGTGACTTTATACTTAAAAACTAGTTTTATTCAGTGCATACAGATATCCATAACTTCACTAACTAATCCTCTAGCCAGATTTATTTGCAATGACAGTTAATTAATATAAAGGTAGATGGGCTGGGATTTAGCTCAGTTGGTAGAGCGCTGCACTGCAGTCTTTGAGGTCCCGAGTTCAAGTCCCAGCACTGTAAAAATGGGAGAAGGGCCTGGCAATCCACTCCCAAGGCAATCCCGAAGCACTCAGCCATTGAAAACCCTACGAGGGTCGCTATGAGTCGGATACCGACTCGACGGCACCTAACAACAACAATAACAATACTTTTTAAAATTATAAGTTAAAAATTGGTGAAAGTTCAACCTCTCAAAATGTGATGTAAGAAATATTAGAATACTGCTCATAGTCACTAGTGGGAGAAGGACATGACAACTCACTCCCAAGGCAATCCCAAAACAATCAGTCATTGAAAAACCTATGAGGGTTGCTATGAGTTGGACATGACCCAACGGTACCTGACAACAATATAGTCACTATATCAATTTTCATCAGAACACTTTTTTAAGCAACTTTATTTATGATTAAGAAAGGAAGTTATATAACATATACACAAGACTTCAAAACTGGATGAATTTGCAACATAAACAGCTTTTAACTTCAACAATGAAGTTATGGAATGTAAGGCTTTCTTTTTCACATTACACTATGAAATTCCCTTACACCTTTCTACCCATTGATTATATTGTTTTACATTGTTGTTTAACAGATTTTGACAGTACTTCCCAGCTGATATTTGAACAATGCTCATCTTTTATGGAATCTTGTAGCTACCAAATGGAATTATTGTAAGTTAGAAGCAAAGATGCAGATGATGTTTATGGGAAACCTAATTACAGGTGTATCATTTGTGTTAAATGATGTATATCCCAGGGGGTCTTAAAATTCTGAGAATGGTATCTCTTTGTCTCTTCTTTCACTCCAATACCACATTACACTTCTGAAACATTCCTATGCAATGCTTCATTATACCAGATAAGGCACATCCCTCCTGAAGTGATAAGCCTTCTGAGAGATTCTTTATAGGTAATTTTTTCGCCTTGAGCAAAGAATTAAAACATGCTTAACAATAAAACCCACAAACTGTCTCTACAAACTGGGAAGTAAAAATGAGTAGCCATGTTGTTCATCTTTTCTTAAAAGTAGCAAAGGTTACCTAATTATGAAAATATTTCTTGCTCTGCTTCTATTCTATGACAAATCTGGTCAAAGTTCACTGTCAAAATGCTAACTCTAAGTTTGATGAATTAGAGCATCTGTTTTCATTGTAAATTAAAAATATCCTACCACTTTGCCCTATTCCTTCCAACCACAAATTCAATATCCAATTCTCAGGTATATTCTCTGTGACCTATTAGCAGAGAATTACATTTAACTACTTTTTCTTTCTTTAAAGCCAAGCTCTTTCTCATCTCAGAATCTTTTAAAATACTCTCCAATCTAGAATGTTCTGCTTTTATCTCTATTCCCTCCTTTCTCTCCTCCTTAATGTCCTTTACTTTTTCTTTCTTTTTCGCATTTTTCTATCCTTCTCCTTTTCTCTTTGTTCTTTGCTTTCTTTCTTTCATTCTTTCTTTCCTTCCTTCTTTCTTTCTTTTCTTTCTTTTTTATTTTTGCAATTTCAGTAGTATTTCTCCTTCCAGTTTTAACTTGAATATTCCTTCTTTAAGGACTTTATTTTGAGAAGGGGTGTTAACAAACTAAGGTTCTAGCTGAAATAATAATACAAAAATTTAAATTCACTAAGATTTGGGATGGGCTGGGATTTAGCTCAGTTGTTAGAGTGCTGCGCTGAAGTCTCTGAGGTCCCAAGTTCAATTCCCACCACCACAAAAATGGGAGAAGGGCCTGGCAATCCACTCCCAAGGCAATCCCGAAACAGTCAGCCATTGAAAACCCTATGAGAGTTTCTATGAGTCAGATACCGACTCGACAGCACCTAACAACAACAACAAGATTTGGGATGGAAAATCCTGAGCAAAAAGATATTCAGACCTTCTAGGCTGCCCAATCTCAATTTGAGGGTCCCTCTTCTGCCCCCTAATCTAGATAGATCTTCCCCACTTTCTATTTCTGGATCTTTTCAATACCTACTTTGATCATCTCAGCTTTCTGATCTTCTGAGAGAAACTTGGCTGCTCTAGTGTATAAATACTGATAGAATCAGAATGGTACTGAGAGATTCTGTAGAAGATATGTTTATACTGGGGTTTATAATACTTCCATTAACTTTTCTCTTTCTGAGACAGGTTTAGATAGGACATTGCTTGCTCTCTAAGGCCTGGTCAATTTCATGTAAGTAATATTTGACTAAATGGTCTTTGTTTTCTTTTTCCATGCTAATTAGTCTAGGATTCCTATCAGCAAAGAGACAAAGAGCTGGTAGTTTTGGAGGACGAGCTTAGAAAGATTCTTTGAAGCAGTGGTAATCAATTTAGAGAGGTATAAGAGAGGGCTGGTGGCCATAGCAGTGGTGGGAGACTTTTGGGTAGCTCCAGTCATGAAATATAAATTCATGGTATCAAGATGCTACAGATACAGACTAGGTAAAGAAGTGGTGGGGTGCAAAAGAAACATAAAGGACAATCTTAGAATTTTATCATCTCACTGGGAGCACAGAATTAACCACAAGTTCAATAAACATTCATATAAATCAATATATATGATTAATTGGCCAAATAAGTGCTACAAAGATTCAGGAGAAAATAATACAAATATGACCTGAAACAGCTAAAATATAGGAACTTGGAGATATTTTCCTTTTTCCCTAATCATTTTCATTTCCTTATTCTTTTTTTTTTTTTTTTTTTTTTTTTTTTTTTTTTTTTTTTT
>VMDO01006185.1:7552-18314 GCA_007922755.1 Pedetes capensis | reverse complement strand
CTTCATTTTCTTATTCTTATACTTGTTAGTGACTAAGGAACAAGGGTTTAGCTACTTCAACCACAATGTCTATTAGAATTTTAAACAAACATAAAAATACTAGTAAATTATGTGGTAACACATGATGCTTGCTATGAAAACACAGCTTGAAGTAAAATTCTTTAGGCTGGGTTTCTGAACTGGTATGTCATGACTCCTACAAATGAACAGGGTTGTTTTTTTTAAATACATTGAAGAGAATTTAAACCATTTAAAATAGTATAAATGCACAAAGGTTTGCAGTATGTTTGAATATTATGTAAATTATAACTACTATGTTGCTGAATCAAGTAATTGTGATTTTGGTACTTCAGCCTTCATGCGAGCATCTATTACTCCAGACTCCTCCATAGGCACCACACTTCTGCATCATTTGCTTCTCTCCTTCCCAATGGACCATCCTCATTTTGTCTAGTTAATGTGCCAGTTGCTGTGCCACTTTTAAGAGCACAGACCCAGAAACTATAACGTTTGGCTTTACCACTTGCCAATGGTTTAACATTGGACAAAATTAGGTAATATCTCTTGATTTCACTTTTTCATCTATAAAATGGACATACTATTACTATATGGTAGGATTATTGGGAATATTAAATAAGCCTCATAAAACTATTAGACAAATGCCTGGCACATAGTCATGCTCAGTAAGCATTAGCAAATTATGATTATGATTCTAATGATTATCAAGAATACATAAAACTTAATTGATCTATTTTTTACCAAATGTACTTTTTTCTTTCTCATATAATAATTATTATTTTCATATCAGCAATGAATCACTCCGGTGCTTAATTAAACTTTATAATGAGTTATTTTTCTTTCTGAAAATTAGGATGTTAATTATGCAGAACAAATAATAAATGATCATAATTCAATTAAATTTCTTTTAAACTTTTCTTATTTATTTCATTTTTATTTATTATTATTTATTTATTTATTATTTTATTATTTATTTATTATTTATTTTATTATTTATTTCATTTTTTATTTTGTAGTACTAGGGGGTTGGACCCCAAGCCTCACACATGCTAAGCAAGTGTTCCACCACTGAGCCACACCCTCAGACCCTTTTTAATTTTTTATTTTGAGTCATGGCCTCACTAAGTTGGGCAGACTGCTTATGGCCCCAAACTTGCAATCCTCCTGCCTCAGCTTCCTGAGTTGCTGGGATTACAGGTGTGCTCCATGGTGCCTGGCTTAAATTCTTTTTAAAAAGAGATTGCAGGTTACATGATTTATAGATATCACTCTATATAATTACATATATAATATATATTTAGTAAGAATACCATATGATGTAATATTTTCAGAATTTTATTTTTATAGTAAATGAAAATTAATGTTTACTACTATTTTACTTAAGTGATTAATATTTTTTGATAGTACTGGGAGTTGAACCTAGCACTGGATTTTCATAAGAATGCATATGATATAAATTTCCTTCTTAAATCATTTGAAGGTTTAATAGGCTATAATCCCTTTAAACATTTTCTGTTTAGCTGATTTTTATGAAAATATGTTTTTGTTTATTAATAGACAACTTTTTGCTTAAAAGTGGAAAGCTACTATATTTCCAAGGTAAACTCCTAGTGTAAAAGTATTAAGTCATCATTAAGCAACACAATAAGAATTTCATCAGATGTGCATTGGAGAATCCCTATAATTCTTTTCTTCCTCACTTGGAATGTCATTTCTGCATGGAATATTAGCAAGTGATTCTATAATTATAAGAAAATTCTTTGATGTATTCACTTTTCTTAAAAAAATGTAACTTTTGAAGAGTGTTTTACTTACCTATTGCTGCACAATAAACCATGCTAAGTGTAATAACTTAAAACAACAAGCATTTATTATCTCCTAATTTCTGTGGGTCAGAAATTCAGTCACAGTTTAGCTGGGTAATAACGTTAACTGAAACCAAACTTTGGGAAAGGGATATGGTCATATCTGCAGGCTCAACAGGGGGAGAATTCACTTTTAAATCTACCCCTGTGGTTGTTGGTGAGATACATTTCTTATAGGTTTAGTACCTTAACCTCAGTTACTCAGTGGCTTTTAGCTAGAGATCTCTCTCATTTCTCTGCCACCTGACCCTCTCCATACAGTTGTTTGTCTCATGACAACTGGTTCTATAAGAAGGATGAGAGAATCAGAGAGGACAAGAAAAAGAATCAAAGACTAAAGTACAGTCTTTCTTTAACCTGATGCAGGAATTGACATTCCATCACTTTATCTGTAACAAATTTATTAAAGCAAGTCACTAGCCAGGCACATGACTAATCACAGAGACTCAGGAAGTAGAGGTAGAAGGCTCAAAAGTTCAAGGCCAGAGGCAGCCTGTGTAATTTAACAACACTCTGTTTTGAGATTAAAAAATTTAAAAATGGTGGGATTAAGGGTGAAACTCAGTGGTAGAGTGCTTGCAAAGTATGCCTGAGGTCCTGGGTTCAGCCTGCCAGTATGAAAAACAAAAACAAAAATAAAAATAAACAAATAATCCATTAGAGCAATCCACATTGAAGAGGAGAATATTACAAAAGAATATGGCTACCAAGAGGTGTAGGACATCAGGAGGTGTTTTAGAGGCTTCCTAAAACAGAGTATGCTGCAAGCCTGTGTCACCAACAACTTTCCCTCACTAGATTGCTAGCAACCCCTTCTTTCTAGTCCCATAATAAATAACCTCAGGATTATTCTTGAGTTGACTTTTTCCTTGCATATCATTCTAATCTGTCAGAAAAACTTATCAGCTCCATTTTAAAACAAATGAAGACATCTATTACTTTCTTGAGTTTCCTCAGCTATGATTCTCGTCCTAGACTCCATCATGTTGTATATGGATTACTGAAATAGTCCCCCAATAGGTCTTCCTTCTTTTATCCTTACCAACCCAAATACATGGCATCAGTGATACAAAATGTGTTAGTCAGCTCTCATTTCTATAATTAAATATCTGATGCATGCTATTTATGAAGGAAAGAGATTTAGTTAGCTCACAGTTCTGGAATTTTAAAGTCTAAATGGCATAGTGAAGGCTTTGTAACTAGGGTTACCACTTGGCTATGTCACCTCATGGTGGATAGCAGTGTAGATTACATTGCCAGGAGTGGAGAGGGCAGGCTTTTTCCTTTTATAACCCTTTTGTGAGAACTCAAGGAGTCACATGAGAACCCCTTTCTAAGAGCATATACACCCAATGACCTAAAGACTTCCCATTAGGCTACTTTTTAATGGTTCCATTTGTTAGATGCCCTCGAGTCGGTATCCAACTCATAGCGACCCTACATACGACATGGGAAACACTGCTGTCAATGCTTCTCTGCTGTTCATAGGGTTTTCAATGGCAGATTGATTTTTGGGGTGGTCCTTCTCCCAAGCCTAGAGCACCTGGTGTTCCCAGGCGGTCTCCCATCCAAGTACTAACCAGGCCTGACCCTGCTTAGCTTCCGAGATCTGATGGGATCAGATGCCACAGGGCTACGGCTATAGGCAATGGTTCCATAGCACCTCTCAATTCTCTGGAGACCAGCCCTCCAACAGACACAATCAAACAATAGCTTAACCATAGCACAAAGGAAACAGACAATATGTACCTTTTTGATTAATGCTACCAATGGACAAATATTTCATGACAAAGAGATAACACTAATCCAATATATTATTAGATTTTAGGATGTTTCATTACAGATTGAACAATACTTCTTTAATAGTTGTTGCTGTTGTTGTTGTTGTTAGGTACCGCTGAGTCGGTATCTGACTCACAGCGACCCTCATAGGGTTTTCAATGGCTGTTTTCGGGATTACCTTGGGAGTGGATTGCCAGGCCCTGCTCCCATTTTTGCGGTGCTGGGAATTGAACTCGGGGCCTCAGAGACTGCAGGGCAGCGCTCTACCCACTGAGCTAAATCCCAGCCCTCTTTAATAGTAGTAGTGGGAATTTTTGAGGAAGTACTCTTTGAAGAAATTTATTTATTCTATAAAGTACCAAAAGTACCCACAGGGGATAAAATGTTTAAATCAATAAGTGACTATTTCAATAAAAACCAGACATTGCAGAAATGCTACATAAATTTGTATTCTGATAACAAGGAAACAATGATAGAAAATTGTAAAGCTCTTGAATACAATTCATATTACAAACCTAAGATTCAAGAAATACTATTTTCTTCACAATGAGGCTTTCAGATATAGACAGTTGTTGTGAATTTGAATTCCATATTAAATGATGCTATCAAGATGGTGAATCTGATCCAGACTGTCCTATCTTGTCTGTTTTCAGCTTTCTGTGAAGAAATGAGCTCAGACTCCACCTCTGATCTTTCATACAGAATTGTGTAGCTCACACAAAGGTAAATTTTTATCAAGAATTTGTATGCTGTATCAAAAACACTTTTTCCAAATGATTCTTACATTGGATATTTTTGAAGCATGGTTATTGTTTTGTTAAACTTTACAGTTTTGAGCCCCTAAAAGAACTAATTGAAAAATGGCAAGAATTCCATGAAAATATAACATATGCAGAATTTACAGATTCAAAACCAAGTAAAATCTTAAAAATATGGAGTGTAAATGATTCATTAATGATATTTAATTGACACTATAACTTGAATCTTAGTGATGAATTGTTAAGGACCAATAGTGCCCTTTCATGTCTTTACATGAAAGGAAAGCTTTCATGTAAACAAATAACAATAGAAATAATAAATGATGAATAATAGGAACAGCTTTATCATTATTTTGAAATACTTAATATAAAAATTATATTGGATGTGCATTGATCAATGAATGAAAACTCAGAGCTGTTAGAGTTCGTTTTGTACCTCCTGGGAAATAATAGTGATATTTATTTATTTATTTATTTATTTATTTTATTGGACATTTTTAATGTACAACTTAATGTGTTTCATTCTGAGACACATTTCATTGTGACATTTTCATATATGCATTTTATTATACATTGCACAGATAACTTCGCCCTTACCCTCTTGTACCCTCCTTCCCCCACTCCCCTGCCCATCAATGGCCTCTCTTCTACTTGCATGTCTTTTTGTGGGATTATTTTTCTGTATACCCTTGTATCCCATTTATGATTTAAATCCACACTTTTTTCTGTAGTGATCTATCTTTTTACATTGTCAGCAATATTACATGAATAATCTAACCTATTTGCATTATTACCATCCTTTGGTATTGTTGGTATTATTATAATTATTTCCCAAACTATTAAAGGTGGGCTGTTTACTTTGAGGTTGACCTCTCTCTCATTCCTCACTCCTTTTTGTCCCTCCTGTCTTCTCCCATCATTGTTTCTTTTTGCTAATCCTTCCCTCCTTCTTTCTCCTCCTTGAATTGTCCCTTCTTCACTAAGTTTATATTAGCTATTTATTATGTTCCAGTTTCTGTATAGGATTTTTTCCTTCGTTTAAATTTGAATCAGCTCCCACATATGAGTGAGAACGTGGTATTTCACCTTTTGGGCTTGAGTTTGTTCACTTAAGATAATTTTCTCCAATTTCATCAATTTTCCTGAAAATGGCATTGTTTTATTTTTTTCTGATTGCTGAGTAGTATTCCATTTTGTTTATGTACCATAATTTTTTTAAATTAATTCTTCTGTTGATGGGCACTTTGGTTGATTCCATATCCTTCCTATTGTGAAAAGTGCTGCATTGAACATGGAGATACAGGTGTCTCTGTGGTATAATGACTTATCTCCTTTTGGGTATATTCCCAACAGTGTTACAGGTGGGTCATATTGTTGATCTGTTTTTAGTTTTCTAAGGTAACTCCATACTGATTTCCAAAGTGGTTGGACCAATTTACAGCTCCACCAGTAGTGTAAGAGGGTTTCTTTTTCCCGACAGCCTCTCCAGCATTTTTTTTTTTTTTATTGATCTTGGCCGTTCTTACTGGAGTAAGGTGGAATGTCAGAGTTGTTTTAATTTGCATTTCCCCAATAGCTAGGGATATTGAGCATTTTTTCATGTGTTTCATGGCCTTATGAGCCTCTTCACTTGAGAACTGTCTGTTCAGTTCCTTTTCCCATTTGTGTATTGTGTTATTTGTTTTCTTGGGTATTGCTTTCTTGAGTTCTTTATAAATTCTGGAAATTAGTCCTCTGTTCAATGTATAGGATGAGAACATTTTTTCTCATTCGGTGAGGATTTCCTTGACTCTATTAATTGTTTCCTTTGCTGTACAGAAGCTTTTTAATCTCATGTAATCCCATTTATCTATTCTTGCTGCGATTTCTTGATCAATTGGAATCTGATTAAGGAAATGGTTTCCTGTGCCTATATCTTGGAGCAAATTGCCTATCTTTTCTTCTATTAATTTTAAAGTTTCTGATTTAATGTTGAGGTCTTTCATCCATTTCAAGTTAACTCTCATGCATATTCACATACAATTTAAAGAAAGCAAATGATCTCAATTCTGGTAATTGTGACAATTTCATCCATCAGGCAAAACATTGTTTAAAATCTTCTGATATTTGCTAACTTTATTTATGTGAACAAATTTTCTTATCCATGGTTGAATATAAGAAAATTGAAGATATCATTTGATCTTGTTATTTATTTTACATAACAAATTAACCAAAAATAAAGCAAGAATTGATTGTTATTGCACACAGTTCTGTAGAGTGTCTGGATACAATGTGCAATGTTGGCTTTCAATCTCTCTTGTGGGGGGTATCAGATAATTGCTGTTATTAGCTAGGTTAATAGTCACTTGAGATTTCATTAGGCTGGGTATCCAAGAAGGCTGGAGGTTGATACTGACTTAACTAAGATGATGATATTAACATGAGCACCTTATCTTTGGCCTCTTCATGTAGCTTAGGCTTCTCCTGTATGTCTGCTTGATTTTGAGATAAGTCGTCTCCAAAATAAGAATTTATAGAGACCCAGATGTGAGGTCCAATGCTTCTTATGAAATTTGTCTCAGAACTTCAAGAGTGTTATTTGTACTGCATTTTAAACAACTCACTAAGAAAATCCCAAATTCAAGAGAAGAGGAATGTGATTCTATTTCTTGATGTGAGAAGCACTATGCATGAACAGTGAGGAAAAGAAATCGTAGAGGCCATTTTGGAGATGCTGTAGCACATGTAGTTTTTTTTATAGGCTTTTTTTTTTGTTTGAATCAGTTTGAGGTTTACAGCAAAATTGAGCAGAAAATATAAAAATGTCCCATAAATTCTTGCAGCCACACATGTAGACCTCCCCATCATTAGTACCTTCCATAGAGGGTACATTTGTTACAATTGGTGAACTGAAATCATCACATCATTATGACCCAAAGTTCATAGTATATATTAAGGTACTCTCTTGGTGTTGCACATTCTATTGAACAAATTTATAATGACAATGTCTATTATTATAATATCATACAGAGCACATTCACTGCCCTTAAATTTTTCTTTGCTCCATTTATTCATAAAGTTTTTATGAGAAATTGAATATAAACACTTAGAAAATAAAATATAGATTAAAATATACTCATTGAATCAAATTTAAATTAATAATTAATATGAAAAATTTTCATTTAAAAATAGGATATATCTTATGAATAGGATTAATGAGTACCTTTCTCATAAGATAGACTCAATAAGTATTGGCTATTACTGGATGTAACCTTTTCTGTATTGAACTTCTGGTTAAAGTTATCAAAATAGCAATGATAATTAATATTTATGTAGTAAATATTGAATGCCAAGTATAATCAATGTACTTTGTAAATATTAACTTATCTAAAGCTTCTCAATTCTCCTCCCTGTAAGGTAAATGTAATGTTGGTAGCTCCATGCTATAGATGATAGAACTGAAGTATGGAAAGGTTAAGTAACTTGCTCAAGGCCACACAGTAAGTATATGATACAGCCAGCATATAAACTCAAGCTCTGGTTTCAGCTTGTTATTTTTTGCAGATTCTACTTTATATGAGGAAAAAATAAAGAAGCATAAATTATTGTTGTTGTTGTTGTTAGGTGCCGTTGAGTCCAGTCAGACTCATAGAGACCCTACGTACAGCAGATTGAAATACTTGCCGATTTTGTGCCAGGCAAATGATCTTATTTATGTTTAAGCCCATTGTTGCAGACACTGTGTCAATCCATCTGGTGGAGGATTTTCCTCTTTGGTGTTGACCTGCCACTCTCCCAAACATGATGTCCTTCTCCAGGGATTGATCTCTCCTGACTACATGTCCAAAATATGTAAGACGCAGTTTGCCCATTCTTGCTTCCAGGGAGCACTCTGGTTGCACTTCTTCTAGAACAGATTTGTTGGTTCTTTTGGCAGTACAGGGTATATTCAATAGACATCTCCAGCACCACAATTCAAAAATTCAAAAGCATCAATTCTTTTTCTGTCTCTCTTGTTCAATGTCCAGCTTTCACAACCATATGATGCCACTGAAAATACCATGGCATGAGTCAGACGCAACTTTGTCTTCAATGTGACATCTTTGCTTTTCAGTACTCTAAAGAGATCTTTTGCCATAGCTTTTCCTAGAGCAATGTGTCTTTGGATTTCTTGACTGCTCCTTCCATGGGTGTTGGTTATAGAGCCAAGCACAGCAAAATCGTGGACAACCTCAATCTTTTCTCCATTTATTGTGAAGTTGCATACTGACCCAGTCATAAGGATTTTTGTTTTGTTGATTAGTTGTAACCCATATTGAAGGCTGCCTGCAGCCATAGCCCTGTGGCATCCAATCCCATCAAATCTCGCAAGCTAAGCGGGGTCGGGCCTGGTTAGTACCTGGATGGGAGACTGCCTGGGAACACCAGAAGCTGTGGGCTTGGGAGAAGGATGTGGCAACCCCCTCCCAAAAATCAATCTGCCATTGAAAAATCTATGAACAGCAGAGAAGCACTGACAATAGTGTTTCCCCTGTTGTACAGAGGGTCTCTATGAGTCGGGTACTGACTCCACGGCACCTAACAACAACAACAACAACATATTGAAGGCTATGATCTTTGATCTTCATCAGTAAATGTTTTAAATCCTCTTCACTTTCAGCAAGCAGAGTTGTGTCATCTGCATAACGCCGGTTGTTAATGAGTTTTCCTCCAATCTTGATGCCACGTTCTTCCTCATAAAGTCCAGCTTCTCGGATTATTTGCTCAGCGTATAAATTGAAGAGATAGGGTGAAAGTATACAACCCTGACGCACACCTTTCTCAACTTTTAACCACTCACTGTTTCCTTGTTCTATTCGAACAACTGCCTCTTGGTTCATGTACAGATTTCTCATGAGCACAATTAGCTGTTCTGGTATTCCCATTTTCTGAAGTGTTATCCATAATTTGTTATGATCCACACAATCAAATGTTTTGCGTAGTCAATAAAACATAGATAGACATCTTTTTGATATTCTCTGCTTTCAGCTAATATCCACCTGACATCAGCAATGATGTCCCTAGTTCCCTGCCCTCTTCTGAATCCCGCTTGATTTTCCGGTAATTCCCTGTCTATATACTGCTGCAGTCGCTTCTGAATGATCTTTAGTAGAATTTTGCTGGTGTGTGATATTAATGATATTGTCTGGTAGTTTGCACATTCAGTTGGATCCCCTTTTTTGGGAAAAGGCACAAATATGGAACTCTTCCAGTCAGTTGGCCAAGTAGCTGTTTTCCAAATCTGTTGGCATAAACATGTTAACACCTCCAGTGCTGCATCTGTTTGTTGAAACATCTCTATTGGTATCCCATCAATTCCTGGAGCCTTGTGTTTCACCAGTTCTTTCAAGGCAGCTTCCACTTTGTCCTTCAACATCATTGGTTCCTCTTCATATGCAACCTCTTGGAATGGTTGGTCATCTACCAGTTCTTTCTTGTATAATGACTCTGTGTATTCTTCCCATCTTCTTTTGATGTTTCCTGCATCATTGAATATTTTCCCTGTAGAATCTTTCACTACTGCCACTCGAGGCTTGAATTTTTTCTTCACTTCCTTAAGCTTGAGAAACACAGAGCACGTTCTTCCCTTTTGATTTTCTGCCTCCAGCTCCTTGCACATGTCATTATAATATTTGTTTTTGTCTTCTTGAGCTGCCTTCTGAAATCTTCTGTTTAGTTCCTTAACTTCCTCATGGCTTCCTTTTGCTTTAGCTGCTCAACTTTCAAGGGCAAGGTCCAGTGTCTCTTTTGACATGTAATTTGGTCTTTTCTTTTTTTCTGGTCTTTTTAAGAACTTTTTGCTGCCTTCTTGAATGATATCTTTTATGTCATGCCACAACTCTTCTGGTCTCCTGTCATTTGTGTCTAATGCATTAAACCTATTTTTGAGGTGGTCTCTGAACTCAGGTGGGATATACTCAAGGTCATACCGTGGCTCTCGTGTACTTGTTCTAATTTTCTTCAGCTTCAGTTTGAACTTGCATATGAGAAGTTGATGGTCTGATCCACAATCAGCACCTGGTCTTGTTTTGACATTTTGTACAGAGCTTTTCCATCGTCTTTTTCCACATATGTAGTCAATTTGATTCCTGTATGTTCCATCTGGTGAAGTCCATGTGTACAGTCTCCATTTATGATGTTGAAAAAATGTATTTGCAATGAAAAGGTCATTGGTCTGACAAAATTCTATCATGCGATCTCCAGCTTCGTTTCTGTCACCAAGACCATATTTTCCAACTACTGAGCCTTCTTCTTTGTTTCCAACCTTTGCGTTCCAGTCACCAGTGATTATCAGTATGTCTTGATTGCATGTTTGATCTA
>VMDO01006184.1:87761-103297 GCA_007922755.1 Pedetes capensis | reverse complement strand
TTATATACTTAGAAGACTGCCTAAAACATGGGAAGTTCTCAAAACATGGTTGCTAAAATAATGGATGAATGAGTGTATAAATTCCTGTCTTAATTTCTGTCTTTAACTTTTAATTACTGAATAGTGTTCTGAATAAAAGTGACACTAGTTGTATTACTAATGAACAAGAATAGAGCTGTGCATTTATTTCCTTTTCTTTTTTCCTTCTTTCTTTTTTTTTGAAATGTCAGTTCATTAATTCTAGAAAACATTATTACATTAGCTATTGTTATCAATATCTTTAGACCATTAGTGATGGCAATGGTTTTTCATTGCAGAAAGAGAGAGGAAGAGAAATCAATGTGAACTATGAAGCAGATGGAAGAATAACATTTCTAAGATTAGCTACAGAAAACAAAAAACAATAAATAGCATCTGTATTTCCAATTTAAATAAAAATTGTATTACAGCACAATTCTGTGCCTGCTTTGTCCCCAAAGCAAGGGTTTAGATGTCAGCAATTGTCTGAGCCATTTTTATCAGGAGAAATGTTGGTTAGATTGACAATTAAGGAAGTAAAAAGAATTATCTGGAATATTGGATTGCAATTTTATTTTTATACATTATAAGCATAGAGTAAAATATAGAAGGCCAGATGTCTCAGTTCATGTTTGGGTGATTGGAATTTCTTGTGGATTCCTTAGGACATACTCACATAGGTTTTATTTAAGTGTGAGTTATAGTAGATTAGGAGGAAGAAAGGAATGGCTAACAGAAGAGATGAACATCTTCCTGGTATGGCATTTCGGGGTGACTTTGATTTTTAATTTGTTATTGCATAGATGATGACTTCAGATCATGGATCCCAAAGATATATATGAAAACTCTTGATTTCAGGAAACTTAGGTGAAAGTTTTTAGTGCAGTCTTTAATGGTCCACTTACAGCCAGGCCTGGCTGTGTAACCAGCAATAAACCAGTTAAACCAGCTATGAACCATCAATGTATATATATCTAAAGAATGTAGACAAGCTAACTATTGTGGCATTAAGTGAATGCTAGAATTTAAATAGCATATTGAAAGACAATAATTAGATGATTTTGGCCTTATTTTGAGGATCAGGAATAGCCTTTCAGGGATAAGCTTCTTGACTGTGTCAGAGTTAAGTCTACTGATCGCAGAGATGAGCATAGTGGGGTGCTATTGTTGTTTGGTGTTATCAAGTGGGGTCCAACTCATAGATACCCTATGTACAACAGAACAAAACATTCTCTGACACTGTGCCATGCCCAAAACACTGTATCAGTACTTCTCTGCTATTCATAGGGTTTTCAATGATGCATTGTTTTGGCAGTGGATTGCCAAGTCGTTCTCTTCAGCCTGCAGCATCTGGTGTTCCCAAAGCAGTCTTGTGGACTCCTTAGGACATCCAAGTATTAAGCAGGCTGACCCTGCTTAGCTTCTAAGATCTGGTGGGATCAGATGCTAGGGTGTTGTGGCTGTAGACAGTGGACTGTAAGATAAACTTATATGTTGATAGTTTGGGTGGATATATATCTAGATCATTAAAGGAAACTTGGGTACCTCTGAATCTGAGTGCCTTCCTTAGGCTCATCATGGAAATAATACAGACATGTAAGTGTCCTTCCAGTGAGAGAGTTAACTGCTTTGTACTGGAGAAGTACTAAGATACATAAAGTGGAAACATGTGCTAGGTAACAAATTGGTGTTTTCTTATCAATTCCTTTTTTCTCACTAGAGTAAAGAGAATTTGGCCTGTAGAATAAACACAAAGTTATTCCTAGAAGTGATAGCACTTGAGATGGATCTTGAGCAACTGAAAGCTTTTCTGTGATTGTAAGTGATAAAGATCAGTATTCTAAGTACCTTTTAGTAATAAACCTGGGACAAAGCCATGTCCTTGATACTGTAAAAGCAAACTCAGATATAGGAAGAAGGTGTAATTGGAACACAATATGTTTGAAAGTTGACTATGTGTTAGGACTATGTATTAATTTAAAACATACTAAATTCTGAGGAAAATTCAAGAAGATAGATATATACTGGGGTGAGTTTTAAGAAATGGGAGGTTTCAAGATGCCTGAAGACCTACCTTCTAACCCAAGCACTTCTCTATGTCAAGTGGACATTCTCTATAAATGAAAGGGAAGCACCCCTGCCTATTTGCTGTACATAGACCTGCAGAAACCAGCTGATCTCATGGATGAAGCTGTCATCAATGTACTGGACAGCTCCCTTTTCATGGCAACTGAAACTTCACAGTTGAAACTACAAAAGCCTGGAAATCTAGAGCTTTTGCAGATGCCCACCCATAAATTGCTGAATGAAATGTTCTAGAAATCTTAGTCCATTTGCTGTTCTAGGAGAGCATCTACTCCCTTACCTGTTCTACTTACACATCTAACATTGTCTAGAAAAGACACAAAGTCTAAATGGGATCACCTTAGAGGGAATTCATGCCATATAATAGATTAATAAAGACCCAATAAGAGAAATAATGAAACAGGACAGATCCTGTATGAAAATTGAGTACCAACATGAAGAATAATTAGCTGTTTTAGGCATAATTCACAAATAAAAGTATGTCTGTAGACTTAATCTTCTACCTATTGGATAAATATGACTGTTTGTATTTGCCAGTCACTTTAAAACATTTGGAAGGAGGGATTCAAAATCATACTGTGGCTTTGGATCAAGTAGGAGCTACATTAAATGTAGAACTCAATGTTAAAATAATGTAGTCTTGTTTCACAAATGGCAAAAATAATGTTTTTGGACAACATAAGAATTATAGTAGGTATTTTTAAGCATAGACCACTTTTGAAAATAAACTAAGATCTAAAATAATTTTAGCCATTTGAAGAATATGAAGATGAATTCATGAGGTATTTATCAAGTCCATATCACATACCAGGTACTGGGTCATGAGTAAATGAGTATTAGATTCTGTTTGAAGAAGATGCTGAGCACTGTATACAAGGTTGGCAATGCCCACTAGCAGGTCTGCAGTGGGAGTCTGTGAGAAATTTTTGGTATATTTTTATTGTAAGGCATAAGATCAGAAACAGCAAGTGATGAAAAGATGGTATGACAGGACTGGGTAAATAAAGATCTGAGTGCATTGCTATATAGCTTATGATGAAGAAATAAATTAGTGTGAAACTCCTTTTTAAAAAATAATTGGCTTCCCATAATAAATTTTGGGCAATTAGAAATGTAAAATGTAAAATTAATTTTAAAGAATAACATTTTACCCTCCTGCATATTAGGATCACATTGTGGAAGATAGATATTGACACAATGCCATACCTCTTGGATACTTGTTATTAGGCACCCTTGAGTCAAGTCTGACTCATAGCAACATACAACTCATACAACAGATGAAACACCACTCAACACTGTCATGCCTGAAACTCTTGGCAGTGCTTCCTTGCTATTCATAGGATTTTCAATGGCTGATTGTTTTGGGAGTGGCCTTCTGGGTCCTTCTCCCAAGCCTACACACCCAATAAACCGAGGATGTCTCCCACCAAGGACTAATCAGGCTTGGCTCTGCTTAGCTTCCTCAATGGGGGTATAGCCACAGACTTGGTTATTACACTTTCTAAACTATCATAAAATATGATATATGGAAGTACATTTCACTTTCAATTGACTTCCTTTTGTTTTGTTTTGGGTTTGTTTTTGAGACAGGATCTCTCTATATCACCCTGGCTGGCCTCAAACTCAGGATCCCTCTGCCTCAGCTGCCACTGCTGCCTTCTCCTCCTCTTCCTCCTCCTCCTTCTTCCTTCTCCTTCTTCTTCTTCTTTCAATACTGGGAGTTGAACCCACGGCATCAATGCATGCTTTGCATCACTGAACTGAAACTTCAGCCCATTTTTCACTTTTTATTTAGAGACAGGGTCTCACTAAATTATGTAGACTGCCTTTGGCCTTGAACTTGCAATTCTCTTGTCTCTGTCTCCTTACTGGCTGAGATTAGAGGAGTGTGCCACCATACCCAGCCTACCTCAGTATCTTCAGTGCTGGGGTTGTAGAAAAGGGCTACCACAGCTGGCTTTCAACTGACTTTTCAATATGAAAATCAAATGTTATCAGTCAAAATGAATATTTTTAATTGATATGTATCTCTGAGACTCTTTCAAGACTAGTCTTATCCTCAATCAAAGCACAACCATGATGAGTTAGTTTATGATTTACAATGAATTATTTAATGTTAGATATACTCTTAGAAGAGGAAAAGGACCTGGCTGCCCTGTCCCAAAACAATCTTGAAGGAATCAGCCATTGAAAACCCAGTGAACAGCAGAGAAGCACTGACATAGTGCTGGGCATGGCATAGTAATGGAGAGCGTTTTGTTCTATTCTACATAAGGTCACTATGAATCAGACACAACTCGATAGCACCTAACAAAAATTCATATTCTATTGACACCCAAAGCTACCTTGTCTAGTTATCTATGTTGTAAGATTTTAAGAGAAAGTATGTGTATTAAATCTCTATAATTCTATACTTCAAAATAGTAGGAAGTTGATAAAAAGAAGTGAAGAAGTAAGTAGAACAGACAGGAAAGGAAGGAGGAGGTAAATCTGTGATGTTAGCTCTAGGAATAGTGCTACCAGTTGTGTCTTAGACTAACAACCAGGAATAAGCATATTTTTCTTTAATAGAAAAAGTCAAAATGTGTACAATTTTTTGTAACTTTTCAATATTGATTTAGGCATTGTGTTCATTAATATGTTTTGCTCATGGTGTGGGTAAACTAAAATAACTTATAGGCCTTGAGTATAAGTGGATTAGATCAGGAAGAAATGCACTCCATCTCCTTAACATCATGCTGCTTTGTGTGTTTGATTATAATACTTTGTCTCAATGAATAAACTTCTAAGATGCTTTACTTGATCATTTATTCAGTCTTTCTAAAACTGCAAGTGCTATACTCATCTGGAATTGTAACTAGCATCAGACTTTACCAGAAATATACATCCTCTTGAATTACAGTCTTGTAAAGTCAGAGGAAATTTTATTTCCTCTGTTTTTCCTTTCTACTTGTTGTTGTTAGGTGTCATCAAGTCATGTCCAACTCATAATTATCCTCCTTGAGTTTTCAATGGCTTATTGTTTTGGGATTGTTTTGGGGGGTGGACTGATGCAGTCTCCCATTTTTGCAGTGCTGGGGATGGAATGTGGGTCCTCAGAAAGTGCAGAGCAGGTGCTCTACCAACTAAGCTTAACCCCAGCTCTCTTTTCTAGTAGAAACTGCCATATAACTATATTTATCTGGATTTTCACTCTAACATAGAATGGATAAATATTGTTTGTTAGAGAGTTGTATTTAAATAGCTCATGCAACTAAGTAATATCATTAATAAGAGTGTGATTAAACAGAAAGGAATATTCATGAAAGGAAAATTAAACGCAGTCATAATGATAGCTTAAATTTATTTTCATAGAAATTGACTGTGTTAAAATTAAGTAAATAAAGGTAGACTAAAGTAATTTATAGTAGCTTACTGGTAATGGGTCTAAAATCTTAAATAGCCATGTTACTAAACACTTTATAATTTTTATCTTTTTATCCTTAATGTAATTCCATAAAATGTATACTATTTATTTTCCTAATTGAGTTGGGAAAATAAGTGATTAGCAGTCAGAATCTTATCACCATATTTATTCCAAGTGTAAGAGCTGGGACATGTACAGAAAACATGTGTATGTGTGTGTATAATTGTATAAGGATAAATATTAAAATTAAAAACATAAAAATCACATAAGGATTTTTAAGATCCTTACATGTGAACAGTGATAACCAGTAGATGGTAAGGTTATGTTATATTTTTACATTTCATTTACACATTTTACATTTACATTTACACATAATATTTTTATGTGTTTTAAATTTTTATAATACATAGTTTAATCATGAAAAACAAAATAAATATTTTAAAATATTAAGCAACAAAATGATAGCATTTGTATTTATAAGAGATATACATATACATGTTTTCATTCATTGCATATAATATAATATACTAATGCTATACATTCTTTTCTTTTGGTTCCTCTCTCTCTCTCTCTCTCTTTCTTTTTTCTTTTTTCTTTTCTTTTTTTTTTTTTTTTTGGAGTGAGGTTGGAAATTCAACCTAGGGCCTTGTACATGCTCGGTAACAGCTCTACAACTGAGCTTCACTCCCAGCCTTATTTTTTAAGTTTTATTTTGAGACAGTGTCTCCCTGAGGGAACAGGCTGCCTCTGTCCTATAATCCTGTCTCAGCCTCCCTAGGGGCTGGGAATATAGGCATGAGACACAGTGCTACACTACACCCTTTATTTGCATATTTCTCAGGTAAGAGGTAATGAATGTGAGAACAATGAGAATTATGAACTTCAGAACACTACTGACAATGTTTATTTAGATTCTAAGAGAATTCAAGGGTACAACTCACCAAAACTTGAGCAGTATATCCACATGTCTACAGCTGTACTGCCCTGGCCTTCAATCTAGTCAGATCTCAGAAACTAAGCAGAATCAGGCCTGATTAGTCCTTGTATGGGAGACTACCTGGGAGTACTGAGTGTTGCAGGCTATGGAGAAGGACCCAGTAGTTGACTCCCAAAATAACGAGCCATTGAAAACTCTATGAAGAGCACAGAAGCACTGATATAGTGCTGGGCATGACATAGTGTTAGATAGTGTTTCATCTGTCATAGATGGGATCACTATAAGTCAGACCCTAACAACAACATTTAACAAGAACCTGTGGAGATAACAGTATAAGTCAAATATATACTAATGTAAGAGTTAATGTTTGACAAACTTGGTGTATTTCTAATCAATAATAAAACATTTTAACAACTCAACTAGTTTTTATAAAGCTATAAGTTCTGAGACAATTGAACTTTATGACATTATTTCATTTCAAATATATTTATGAACAGGCAATCCACTGTAGTTGAGCCTTATGAAATTTTTACTGACGATGTATTAGGGAAAATTGTTTTGTTTCTGTGAGATCCTAAAATTTTAAGTCTCCCAGACTACCAGTAATACTTTCCTAACTACTTGGGAGGCTGAATACTTGTGAATGATAGAATAGGTGCTAGATTTTTGGGCAGAGCCTTGTAGGCATTAGGTCCATGATGGGAACATGCAAGTATTAATTGCAGGCTTATCACCATTGGTAAAATTAGAAATATTATCAATATGATACTCTATGAATAGCATAAGACATCATTTTGTCTAATTATATCCTGATAAAATAGAATTGCTTTTTATTGAACCTATGTGTTATCTATTATGTCATTAAAAATAAAGACACACAGTAAACTATTTTGCCTAAATTTTGATGCATTAGTGAAAACAAAATGCTGTTCTGCAAAGACAAATTTTAGTTCTCAACACCATAACTTGTTGCTGTTGTTGTTAGGTGCCATCGAGTCGGTATCTAACTCATAGCGACCCTCATAGGGTTTTCAATGACAGGTTGTTTCAGGATTGCCTTGGGAGTGGATTGCCAGGTCCTTTTCCCATTTTTGCGGTGCTGGGAATTGAACTCCGGACCTCAGAGACTGCAGCGCAGCACTCTACCAACTGAGCTAAATCCCAGCCCGTAGTTACCCTTACAACTTAGTAATAATGAAAATAATTAAAATGTGTAAACATTCCAAATACTTATTTCTCCAAAGATAATACACAAATGGCCACTAAGGATATGAAATTATATTCAACGTCATAAGCCACCAGGGAAGTACAAATCATAACCACAATGAAAATACTACTTCACACTCACTAGGCTGGTTACAATAAAAAAGACAGAAAGTAACATGTGTTGGAGAACATCTGGAAAATTTAGAATCCTCATACATTGATAATGCAAGTGCAAAATACAGCAGCTGCTTTCAAAATCAGTTGAGGAGTTTCTTAAAATCTTAAACATATGCTGCATATGACCAAACCTCCCTTGTATAAAGACAAGTGAAAGTATATGCACACAACTACTTGAACACCAATGTTAATAGCAGCATTATTCATGGTTTTGTTGTTGGTAGGTGCCCTTGAGTCTGATCCTACTCATAATGTACCCTATATACAACAGAATGAAACACTATTCAACACTATGGCATGCCTGACAATATGTCAGTGTTTCTCTGCTATTCATAGGGTTTTCAATGGCTGATTGCTTCAGGTTTGTTTTGGGAGTGGATTGTCATGTCCGTCTCCCATTTTTATGATCCAGAAGTTGGAACCCAGGGCCTCAGATAACACAGAACAGCACTCTACCAACTGAGCTAAACCCAAGCAGCATTATTCATAGTAGGCAAAACATGAAAACAACACAGACGTTATTCAACTGAGGATGCATACATAAATGTAGTTGTTGTTGTTGTTGTTGTTGTTGTTGTTAGGTGCCCTCGAGTAGGTATCCGACTCATAGCGACCCTGCGTACAACAGGCGAAACACTATTGTCAGTGCTTCTCTGCTGTTCATAGGGTTTTCAATGGCGGACTGATATGTGGGAGTGGGTTGCTGGGTCCTTCTCCCAAGCCTACAGCACCTAGTGTTCCCAGGCGGTCTCCCATCCAAGTACTAACCAGGCCTGACCCTGTTTAGCTTCTGAGATCTGACGGGATCAGTTGCCACAGGGCTACCACTGTAGGCCATAAACATAGTATAGCAACAAAATGAAATGTAATTCATTAATGAAAAGGAATGAAGTAAGATACACACTAAAATTTGAGTCTCCTTCATACTCAGTGAAAGAAGCCAGTCAAGAAATGCATCTTGTGTGACTCTATGTATATAAAATGCCCAGAATAGACAAGGCTATAGAGAAAGAGGGGTTACTGTTTGCTCGGTTCTTGGGAAGGTGAGTAGGAGGGCTTGAAAAACAGGGAATGAGTGCTAAAGAGTGTGAGATTTCTTTTGGCGGTAACTTAAGCATTCTAAAATTGATTCCACTGATGATTAGGCAATTGAATGAGCATGGTAAAGAGCTGTGAGCCACATTTTGAAAGGATAAATTATATAGCAAATGATTTATATCACAACAAATCTATTAAAATAAATAAATATCAAGTACTGTGACATGTTAAAAATGTAGGTTGATTGTTTTTACATTCAGGAATTGGTAAAGAGAAGACTGAAAGTCAAAATTTTGTGAGACTGGAGTGGTCAGTGATTAAATAGGATCAT
The DNA here is from genome assembly GCA_007922755.1 of Pedetes capensis. NCBI lineage: Eukaryota > Metazoa > Chordata > Mammalia > Rodentia > Pedetidae > Pedetes > Pedetes capensis. The sequence goes on along the minus strand of VMDO01006184.1, from coordinate 94,099 downwards.
AAGTGTATGATGGAATGGGGTCGTTTTAACCTGGGTATACATTGACGAAACTTACAATAAAATATTTTTGTAAACATAATAGCATAATAGATGGTATTTCTGTTTTCTTTCTTTTCTTTTCTTTCTTTCTTTTTTTTTTTTCTTTTTTTTTTTTAGGCACTGGGGGTTGAACCCAGGGCCGTATTTTGAGCTGCACCCTCAGGCCATTATTATTATTATTATTATTTACTTTAAAGACAAGGTCTCCTTAAATTACACAGACTCCCTCTGGTCTCGATCTTGTAACCGTCCTGCTTCTGCCTCCCGAGTCACTGGGATTGCAGGCTGCACCCAGCTAATAGATGGTATTTCAATTTTAACAAATCTTAGCTCTTTCAGAAATGAGGAATTCTTTTGTTGTTATTGATGATAATTTTCTCAACTAAGACATTATTAGCGGGTTTGGAGTGTGCCTATGAAGTGTGAGGGGCAGCATTTTATTCCCAGAACCACAGGAACACCGTCATCAACCAAAAACACAAACTAGTCTGAACCAACTCATTAATCCTTAGTTAATAGAGATAAAAACCAAATTCCTGGTTCATATAAATCTATGTACATGTGCACCATTTTGCACAAGATTGTCAGGGAAATAATCCATAAATGATTTTAAAACAAAATTGTGAAAGCATTGTGATATCATAGGAACTTTATTACAGGAATTAGATGAACATATTCTTTAATTTGGAATTTCTGTGAGAAGATCCTTTTCCTTGAAAGACTAGTGTACTAAAATTTTTAAACTTTTAATATTTTTAATTTCCTGGATGTTGTGAGAATATTACTTTCTTGAAACCAAAATAGATTCTTTATTTTAAGATATTTATTTTTAATTTCACAATACTTTTTGGAGGTACGAACATTTTTATACTCAGACAATGATAGGCATGGTTGTTCTAAATTGCTATACACAAGCCCCCAGAAAACTTCCAACTATATTTCTGTAACTTCAATCACATGTTGAAAGCAAACATCCATAGATATAAAAATTAACAAGTAACCGGGTGCGGTGGCACACACCTATAATCCCAGCAGCATGGGAGCCAGAGGCAGGTGGATCACAAGTTCGAGACCTGAGGCAGTCTGTGTAATTTAGAGAGACCCTGTCTCAAAAAGTAAAAAAATGGACTGAGGGTGCAGCTCAGTAGTCCAGCACTTGCAGAGCATGCAAGCCATGAGGCCCTGGGTTCAACCCCCAGTACCACAAATAAATAAATAAATAAAAATTAATTAATTAAGTCAAAATTCATAAAGATCTCTTCTTCTTTCCAGTAAATACAAATTATTTTGTTAGTGATCTGTGCTCTCAGGAAGGTAAAAGAGAACATGAAACTTCATTCTCTCTCTTCTCCTATTCAACAGAGCATAGTTCCTAATAGATATGACATACTGAATATAGGAGTCGCATCATGGAGCTCAGTCCTCTGGTGGTGATATTACAAATGGAGACTAGCTTTTCATTTGTGCACAAACTGGACTTGAGGGATATCTATCTATCTATGCATTCAGATACTATTTTCATAAATCTGAACACATTAGTCTCTGAGTTCAACTGCAGTATAGGGTGTAAACCAAACCAAAATACAAGTAAACTGATAGACTTAGCTAAAAGCAAGAAATAAAATAAATAAATAAATAGGAGGCAAAATTTAATTAACTCACTAATGAGGTACTCAGTAAGATGATAAAACTGGTTTTTGGTCTTCATTCATTGTTTCTCAATAAGTCATGCATTTCATACCTTCTGAATGAACTTGACATCTCAATGTCCTGAAATTATCTTCTCAGTTTTCCCAATTCATTACACTGCCATTTGTCTTTGAAGGTGCAGTGCTTTCTCTCACCTATCATAAAGACCTCTCTGTACTTTCTGCATTATTTTTTTGTTTCACAGTTGTTTTTGTAATTAATATTCTGTTTATTTTTTCCTTCAACAGAATGGTTTGGTATAATGAGCAATCAATAAAATTTGTCTAATGAAATTATTGTAATGAAACTATTCTTTAGATGATTACTTTCTGAGCCATACTCCATTTTATATAAATCAAATATTTCCAAGTGAGAACCTGAAAATTAGTATAAGTGATAGAAATGCTCCTGAAGGTTGTGAAGCTAAATCTAGGAATGGGGTTATGATTTGAAGAAAAAAGGAACCATGTACCAGGCTAGTAAAAAAGGATTTGCACAGGTACCTGTGAACTAAGGAAACTTACTGACTTACTGAATGAAAGATGAGTATTAGAAGAATGAAGTGAGGGCAGGGGAAAGAGAGAGAGAGAGAGAGAGAGAGAGAGAGAGAGAGAGAGAGAGAGAGAGAGAGAAAGAGAGAGAGAAACAGTTTCCTACCCATTATTGTTTGGCACCATGGAGTCATATCCAACTCATAGTGACCCTATGTACAACAGAACCAAACAATACCCAACACTGATCTTTGTATGTTAAACCTAATGTTACAGCCACTATATTTCTTCTAATTTTGAGTTGTGCCATGTCAGCAAAAGGAGGTATCAGGGGCTTTACTCCATTCTTATCATTAAGATCAACTCTGAAGAGACAACTCTTCCCCCTTCATCTCTTGAGTGCCTTCCAGCCTGAGGGTCTCATTTTCTGGCATTATATTTGACAGTGCTTCTCTGCTATGCATAGCATTTTCAATGGCTTATTATTTGGGTGTGGGCTGCTGGGTCCTTCTCCTTAGTCTGTCTTAGTCTGGAAGCTCAGATGAAGATTGTCCACCATGGATGACCCTACTGGTATCTGATATATCAGTGATATAGCTTTTAGCATCACAGCAACATGCAAGCCCCCACAGCATGACAAGTTGGCAGACGTGCAGGGATTTTCTATCCTTGTTGTTGTTGTTGTTGTTGTTAGGTGCCGTCAAGTCGGTATCCAACTCATAGCGACCCTCATAGGGTTTTCAATGGCTGACGGTTTCGGGATTGCCTTGGGAGTGGATTGCCAGGTCCTTCTCCCATTTTGCGGTGCTGGGAATTGAACTCAGGACCTCAGACACTGCAGCGCAGTGCTCTACGAACTGAGCTAAATCCCAGCCCTTTCTATCCTTAGAGTGACTATATTCCTAAGAACTGATATGCAGATATTATTTGAAGATGACTGGGTAGTAAGATACATTTGTTATATTCTCCACCCAAATCTGTTTTCACTTTACTATGGTTAAAAAAAATCTATATTAAAAATTTCACCCTTGTGAGTTTTCAGCATGACATAAAGAGTCAATATTCAATGCATATTTTAAATTTTTTTCTTATTGTGACTCCATTAGTCTGATCCTGAAAGAGCTATTCTTTATATATAAGATCTTTCTACTGACAATCAATATGCATTAATTGTACATTAGGTTTAAATTAAATAGTGGAAGGATCAATGGAGAAGGGAATGTAGCCTTTGCCCTAAAATAGCTTATGGTGCAATTGGAGAGATAACAAATGCATGCAGGGAACCCTACATAGAAGTACTTATAGAATCTGTTTAAGTGGAAAGTTCTGTAATGGTAATTAAACACACTTAAGGAAGTTTGCAGGAGGAAAATAGACAAGGAATGACATCCTTAACAAGTACTTAGCTTCTCACTTGCCTTCTTCACAAGACAGAACCCTTCAACAACTCTAGGAGTCTAATTCTTCCTGATTCATAAATGATGCCATTAATATGCAAAGTCAATATTGCTCTAGTAGTATGTGGCAGAAAATCTTGAGATCTGAAATTTCTGGTACTACATCTCAGGCTGCCCTATTTTGCCTATGTTAATCTGTTCATAATTTCAAAACTATGATAGTGATAATTTTTTATTTGGAATTTAGAGTAGGAATAGAATTTTAGGAAGGAGGGAAGGGCATTGTAATCATGTAAAGGTGATATCTGCATCATATTCTCCTATGAGAGCAGGAGGGGGGGAAGGAGGGAAGGGGAGAGAGAGAGAGAGAGAGAGAGAGAGAGAGAGCAATAAAACAACAATAATTAGGTATGTATGGCCATACTGCCCTGGCATCTGATCTCATCAGATCTCAGAAGCTAAGCAGGGTTGGGCCTGGTTAGTCCTTAGATGGGAGACGACCACTTAGGGATACTGGGTGCTATAAGCTTGGAAGAAGGAACTGGCAGCCAACTCCTCAAACAATCAGCCATCAAAAACCCTATAAATATCAGAGAAGCACTGAAAGGAATGGCACAATATCAGGAAGTATTTCTTCTGTTGTACAGAATCACTATCAGTCAGATCCAATACTATGGCACCTAACAACAACAATGTAGTTTGGATCTGGAAAGTCCCCCGAAGGCCCATGTGTTAAAACCTTGGTCCTCAGCTTGGCACTATTGGGGAGCTGTGAAAATATTTAAGAAGTGGGCCAAATGGGAGGTCTGAGGTCACTGGAGGTATATCCTCAAAGGATATTAGGGAATGAGTCTACTTCTCTTTCTCTTTTTGACACTCCATGAGATGAACAGCCTCCTTAGCCATGTGTTTCTGCTGTGAAATACTATGCCACCACAGGCCCAAAGCAATGGAACCCAATGGTAATGGACCAAAATCTCCAAACTGTAAGCATTTTCTCTTTTAAGATGAGTAGCTCAAGTATTTGTTACACTCAGGGGAAACTGACACAGAAGCCCTTATTTCTGTCTTCTACTCTTTTTGGGTGTTTTGTGGTTTTGAACTCTTTATGTGATTCTACTTTCCTACTTTATTATCACTTATATTTTTATCATTAATACAAGTCGATTTTCTAATAGGGGGCTGGGATTTAGCTCAGTTGGTAGAGAGCTGCGCTGCAGTCTCTGAGGTCCCGAGTTCAATTCCCAGCACCGCAAAAATGGGAGAAGGGCCTGGTAATCCACTCCCAAGGCAATCCTGAAACAGTCAGCCATTGAAAACCCTATGAGTGTCACTATGAGTCGGATACCGACTCGACAGCACCTAACAACAACAACATTTTCTAATAACACTTTTACCACTTCAGGATTAGTATAAGTGCCTTATAATAACAAGACATCCTAATTCTACTCTCAGTTCCCTTATACCATTGTGGCCATTCATTTCGCTTATATATTAGCATACACAGTTGAGCACATTATTGGTATTGTAATTTTTAACAATGTATGATAGATAAGTTGAAAATAAGAAAAAAAAAAGCTTTTTTTCTCTCTCCAGTGCTATTCCTTTCTTTATTAAGTCCCAGTTTCTGACTGTTATGCTTTTTTCTTCTTGATAAAGAACTTTTTACAGGTCTTTCACAATGTCTACTTGCAACAAATGATCTCAAGTTTTGTTTATCTGGGAAAATCTTAGTTATTCTTCACTTTAGAAGAAAAATTTCCTGTAGGGAAAGGTGAACTGTGGTGCTCTTGGTTCAGGGAACAGGAACCTATTTTAATATTGTTGTTGTTTCCTTGGACCATTTTACATATTTCCTTCTAGTTTCTTGTTGCCACAGATTCATAGAAATTAGATGGAATTCTTACCTTTCCTCTTCTGTACTTTTTTTGGGCTTTCTCAGGATTTCTTGTTCACCTCCGATATTCTGTACCTTTGAAAATGATGTGTCAAAGTGTAATTTCTTTGGCACTGTTCCTGCTAAATGTTTTCTGAGCTTCACAGATCTCTGGTTTGTTGCATAAAATTTGAGAAAACTTCAGTTATTCTTGCTTCAAATGTTTATATTAATCCTTCCTTTTTTCTTTCTTTAGAGTTTCTATTATACTTAAGTTGCACCTTTTGTAGTTGTCCCATTGTTCTTAGGTGCTTTATTCTATTTATTCCAGTAACCTTTTTCTCTTTGCTTTTCAGTGATGTAAGTTTTTACTCAGATATCCTTAAATTATCTGGGCTCAGTGGCACATGCCTGTAATCCCAGCAACTCAAGAGGCAGAGGCAAAAGGATCTCCAGTTCTAGGCCAGAGGCAACCTATATAATTTAATGAGAACTTGTCTTAAGATAAGAAAAAGATAAGAAGGGGCTAGGAGTTAAGCTCAGTCATGGAGCACTTGTAAAGTGTGCTTGAGGTCTTGGGTTCATCTCCAAATTACCACCAAAGAGGCAGGGGGGAAGGAGGGAGGGAGGAAGAGTGAGAAAGGGGAGCTGAGTGAGAAATCCTTAAATTCAGAATTTCTTTCCTGAATTGTATTTAGTCTACTAAAAAGCCTACCAAAGGAGGTCTCAAATATGTAACAATGTTTTTCATTTATTTTTAATATTTATTTTTGGTCCTCAGACTTTTTTTTCTCTCTGCTTACATTGTCCAACTTTTTTTTTTCTTTTTTTTTTTTTTTTTTTTTG